>SZWC01012389.1:14284-25194 GCA_023375785.1 Penium margaritaceum | reverse complement strand
GAGAGAGAGAGAGAGAGCGTGGCAGGGGAAGAGAGGGGTCCTGAGGAAGCAAGGGCCCGGGAAAGTAGGGAGGAGAGAAGCAAAGAGGGACACGGACTGGGAAGAGAGGAGCAAGAGGGGAAAAAAACAAAGAGGGATTGTAGGTTATGGTGAAAAGGACAGGAAGGCAGGGAGGGGGAGACTGGAGGGGGGCCGGGGGGAGGGAGAAGGTGAGATGGGAAAAGAGAGGATATGAGGGAAAAGGGAGAAGGGTCAAGGGAGGTGAGAGGAAAGAGGCAGACAGGGAGGAGGAGAGAGAGTTGGAAAAGGAGGAAGGGAGTGAGAGAAAGAAGGAAAAAGGAGGGGAGAAGGAGGGGAGAGGGAGACAGGGGAAGGGAGAGAAAACAGGGTGGGAGGCGAAGAGGGAGACTGAGAGAGGAGGGGTAGCAGGGGGGAGGAGAGGGAGCAGGGAGAGGACTGAGAGGGCAGAGAGAGGATGAGAGGGGGAGACAGAACGAGGGACAGAGGGAGAAGGAGAAAGGGAGACAGTGTGAGAGAAAGAGAGAGTGGCCGTATGTGTGGCAGTTGCTCTGCATGGACGACCCTTTCCTAAAAAATGGCTTCAAGAAAGTTTTGCTGGTGGCACAGTACAGGGACGCCAACAACCACACTGTGCCCATGACATGGGCTCTATGCCTACATGAGGACAAGGAAAATGAGGATTCATTCTGCTAGTGTCTTACGGAGGCGTACCCGACAGCACGGTACAACGGAACCTTTGTCATTAGCGACAAGGATGCAAGACTCATCACTGCCTTGAAGCTTCAGTCACCTGGCGCTGTTCACACCTAATTTGAGCAGCACTTGCGAGAGAACGTGAATTCCGAGGCAGGAACAACAGTAATTCAAATCATGTGGAGGCTGGCTTGCGCCTTCACAGACAACAAGTTCGATCGCGTGCGTGGTGAGCTCTTTCGTGCGTCGGACAAGGGCTACAAGTACAAGTTTGGTGGAGACGGGGAGCCTGGGCTACCGTTGGAACAGTGGACGCGCCTCAAGTGCCCTGTACTACGTGGCGGTCACATGACGTCAAACGCGATGGAGTTTCTCAATGCCCGCCTCATGGTCATCAGGCACTAGTACCCACTTCACTTCTTTGCATAGATACACCCATTTATGTAGAGAATCTTTGTGGAGCGCCGATGTGCCACCCACGACTACAATAGCCGGTTTGCTTCTGTGGTGGATGTCAAGGTGCAGCACTATACCAAACACGCCAAGGAGTAGCGGGTGCTAAGCCACAGCAGGCTCATGGGCACCTTCACGGGCCCTAGAAGCCTTGCGGGTTGGGAGGTCGATTTGAACACAAAAGAGTGCTCGTACGAGGTGTGAACCCTGTGCTGTACACAGACATGCATGTGTAGATGACATGGCGTCGGGCGTACAAGACACCCATGCAGGGAGCCAATTTCTGCGAGCTCCAGTACGCCATGCGTGGGTGGGGCAAGCTGGATGTGAGGCTCTCACGTGGTAGACCACGCTGGACAGGGCGATCTAGCGTAAGCGGGAGCACATTGGCTGCAAGTCTGGGCAAAATGGACACCCCCCCTGCTTCTGCGAAAACCCGCCAGCATTATCACCGGGAGCTATGGCTGCCGGCCATGCAAGAGAGCCGGCCATCAATGCCGGCAGCCGTTAGCCACCGGCAGTTGAGCTTGTTGCAAGTTCCTTGGCTGTGGCTGCGATTTGTGGTGCAAAGAGTGCTGGACCAGAGAGTGTTGAGGGTGCTGTTGGCGGTGGACTGGAGGGCGTGGATGGTGCTTCTGGCAGTGTGATAGAAGGTGCTGTTTGTGGTGAACCAGAGGGCGTAGGGGTTGCTGCTGGCAGTGGGACGGAGGGTCCTGCTGGCGGTGGAACATAGGGCGTGGATAGTGCTGCTGGTAGTTTGACACTGGTTTTGGCATGTGGCATTGGAGGCAGTAGATACCATGCTGCGCCCCGTCCGAGACATTCCAAGGGCTATGACGATACTCCAAGGACTGGTGTAGGCGGAGGTGCANCCGGAGGGCGTGGATGGTGCTTCTGGCAGTGTGACAGAAGGTGCTGTTGGTGGTGAACCAGAGGGCGTAGGGGCTGGTGCTGGCGGTGGGACGGAGGGTGCTGCTGGCGGTGGAACATAGGGCGTGGATAGTGCTGCTGGTAGTTTGACACTGGTTTTGGCATGTGGCATTGGAGGCAGTAGATACCATGCTGCGCCCCGTCCGAGACATTCCAAGGGCTATGACGATACTCCAAGGACTGGTGTAGGCGGAGGTGCATGCGGTGGAGAAAGTGGTGTAGGCAGTGGTTCAGGCGGTGGTGCAGGTAGTGGAGCAGGCGGAGGGGTAGGTGGTGCAGGCAGTGCAACTGGCAGTGGGGAACCAGATGGTGCAGACAGCTTGTTCATCAAAACATCGCAGGTTAACAATCCTGACAATGCGGGTGACTCAACCGATTCATCATGGTGTGAGAGCTCAGAGTCTGAGGACAACACTGATACAAACTTAGAAGAAGAAGAGTGGCAGTCTTCAGGTAGTGGTGAGGAGGAGGAGTGGGATTCCTCTTCTAGCATGTCTGACGAGGACAATGCACAACCCAAGCACCGTCGCCATGGTTGATCCCTCTCTACTTGTGTGCCATGGTAAGCTTTGTCTATGTTCTTATGGCCATGCGTGTTCTCAGTTTACCAACCTTGTCTACATGCTCTTTAACAAATGCTGTTTGTATGCCGTTGCATGTTTTAACCAATTTCCTTCATCAGTGGGTCCACAAGGAAAAGAAACAAGCGCACAGTGGTGTGGAGGAAACATGGCATGCTACCAGTGGAGGCACAAACTGCCACAGACCACTCAGTGATGGAGAAAACATTGCACCTTAGCACACTTAGTGTGCAAGATGGTGAGGAGACAGTAACCAGATCACATGTGGCCAATCTTTGTACTAGTCAATGTGCATCACCCTTTGAGAAGGAGTATTGTGATGCTATGTGTGACTTCTATACCAAATCAGAGTGTGTGACATGCGAAATCTTTTGCTATGTGCATGACGTATCCGTGTACGTGCAGATGTAGATTAGCCATGGGTACTTGACTCCCCTCTTCTTTTAATCGAAAAGTTTAACTTTGATGAATGTCTTTGCCATGGCCAGTGAGTTCAACCCTAAACACTGAACAATGTTACATTCGTCTTGATTTCCATAGGTTAACCTTATGAATCATGGCTTTATGTGTTGAAGATCTACACCTTAGGTGTCCAGACATTAGGTAACTCGATGAACAACTGTGTAAAACATAACTGAATCATCCACCATGATGAATGCAACCGTCGAGTACATGACACGATTTTGTAGCCTACAACGGTTTAATGCCAACATTGCTGTTACTGCTTGTGTCATCACCAGACCATGTTGATAAGAGTGTGCAGTCCTTGCATAATGTTGAGAATGAAAACCGTAGGAGCCAAGAAGAAATGGGTGGCTTGATGAACACTAGACTAAAAGCTGACTTAACTATCCACCATCATACATGAAAGAACATCTAGACTATGACACGATTATGTAGCCTGAAAGGGTTGTCTTCCAACAGTGCAGTTACTGCTTGTGCCATCACCAGACCATCACGAAAAGAGTGTGCAGTTCTGGCATAATGTTGAGAATGCAAACCTTAGTACCCAAGAAGTAATGGGTGACTTCATTAAAGGACTGCACAAACACGAATGAATTGTCCAACAGAATTGATAGTAACTTAGGGTTTCAAGCCCAAGGCTTCCACTTCCCGGAGGTGTTTGGTGGGCGAGGGGTGGAAAGGCGAATGTCAAGTACCCAGCACATCATCTCTGGTTCGCATGGGTTGTTTACCCAAGAAGGAAAAACCTCCGGTTGCAACAAACAAGTCCCAGCGAGCCTTCATCATAGCCCATGCCTCCATTTCCTGCTGGGGAGTGAGATCTGAGGTGCTGACCATGGTACTTTGGCCTCTCCAACCCCCAACTTCATCCCATCGGAGTGCCCTCCCAACATTAGCCCATGCCACGGCTTGCTATTCGTACGAGCGTTAGGAACCACATTGGGGGAAGCCTGGTCATGTCCAAACGGCGTTTGACCCATGGTTTCTATGATGTACAAAAATGCGGAGTACGCCTATAGCGTCCTTGGCTGGCACGTCATTTGTATATGCACAAGGTAACGTTACATCTGCATGGACAGTGTGGCTCGGACGAGATCCATGGCTTCCTTACGTCTGGGCAGTTTAATGGTCTTGGATTGGGCAAAGGCCACCCCAACATCCATGTCATCGATTTAGGTGTCATTGGCCATGTGGCCTCTGGTGGATGGCGGTCGTGAGCTCCTCTGGTACGAGCCACACTTCGATCCCATTCTTCCTTAAACGCGACCCATGCCCGGTGGGCAACAAAGGGGTCTCCGTAACGTGGAGAACCCCACTCACGAAATTCAACACCGTTACTACGCCCCTTGGTTGACATGTCAGCTGACCTGAGGAAGCCGGGTCAATCCCACATGAGAAGTTGTCGCCGATTGAACGAAGACAAGGTAGGCGCAATGTGCATTTATGTACTGGTCTGTATGCCCGATGACAGTGTGAACTGGTACATTCTACTGGTTCAAACCAGAATGGGTGTGCCTCAACGCGAGTCCAATGTAAACGTAAAATTTGTGTTACAATGTGCGACGCTCATGATTGACGGTAGCTTAGAGACGTATTCGGCAAAACTGTGATTGGTGTACAATCTGTGAATCCGGGAATTGTATGTCAGGGCATCAATGGCATCCGTTCATCGAGTTAGCAAAACGTTGATAGCACTTGAATGGAGAATGGAGTATGTCATCTGCGCCTATTAGTGGACCTCCAGTGCTAGCTTAAAAAGTGACACCGCGGCATGCCACATAGCAGGCGTGAAGCCTCACTTTGCCGATGAAGATAAATCTTCCAATAGGGACCCAATTTGCTGTTTTTGCGATTTGCAGTCTTCCCTTTGGCCTGTTTGAGAAGTGAGCATCGTAGTCGGGTCGTGAATAATGGATAATGGGTGCTTCTTTTCTTAGCTTTGGGACAGAGTGCACACCAACTAAAATCATTGGGGAGACCAAGGACCCCCTGCCGGAAAGTGGGCATAGAATTCTTCTCCTCCTTCTACGGCTGATACGTAAATGAAGTTCTCAACTATGGGTAACCCATGCAAAACGTTTTTCAACAGTGGGTAAGAACAAATTGGCCCCTTGTTTCATTCCGGGTTGTCGATGGTCATGTGCTGGAGAGAACATTCTTTGAAGATAATGGATCTTTTTTTCAATTTCGAATACCTTCGCCATTCGAAAGCTCTCCGTTAAGGCGGCCTACAAGGTGAAATGTTTTATTCAAGTCAGATCTTGGCGCTGATGCGATTCACTTGCAGATCAATCCTTGGGTCATCGCGGACTGTCACATGTTCCATAATCTAAATGTTATCCAGTCGAAAGAGACGGTATACAGGAAACACCTTAGGTACCCCACCTTTCGGATGAGCTAGCATCATTTGCTCCAGCTTGAGAAAGTTGGTCACCATTAGCCCCTCATTAAAAAAGGTAGCCTCCATTTGCCCCGAATTTTAAAAAATAGGTCCCAGTGTACCGCGTCTGTCATTTTTACTTCACCATCTGCCCTGTCTGTCGCATATGGACGGGGTACATGATATCGTGTGACGTCAAATAATCATCGGTTGCAGATGACCAAAATATGGTCTTACCTTTTAGGTCATGTCCCAGTTATAGTGCCTTGCATATACCAACCTGTTTGTATTCTTAACAAAGTCAATGTCCTTGCTTTCCTCCATGCTGTCATGACAACTTGCACTATTTGTTTTTACCTTCGAAAGTAATTAGACTGGAACTCTCTTGGCTGAGCACCCGTTCACTTTGACAACTAGTAACATAAACTCCGCCAACCATATTGAGTTAACATATCCATCAGCTTGCTTTACAAGAGAGAAACCACTTCCTTGATAGAAACAGACATGAACCGGTAGACCCAGGAGGTACATTGAGCACTAGCGTCACAACACGAGGCAAATGAAGACCCAAATCTTTAAGGTGGGGCGGATGGTGATGCAAGTCTGAAAAATGGGGCGGATGAAAACCCATTTTTGGAATTTGGGGTATATGGCATACTTGAATGAGAAAGGCGGGGTACCTCAAATAGTTGCCAGGCCGGATTGTCTGATTCTGGCCCAGTGGTCTTCACTGGGACCATTTAATCATCAGAAGCCCAGTTCAGCTCTCCCTAACAACAATCACAGATGTAATAGATAGACATGCAATCTAACATGTCAGCAACAGAGACTGCAAGAATCTGCCTAGGTGGCAGATTACAGATTGCTGCAGTGTGCCTATGTAGCAGATTAGTCCCCTCTCTGTCCTGAGTGTATCAGCCCACTTGGTCTCATTCATCAATCACTCATTGAGCAGTTCCACCTTCTTTCTTTCAGACATGTTACCAGAGCACAGACACTAATCTGAGGGCCGCCTTAGCAACTTCTGCATTGCCTCCCTCATCAAGGCAAGGGTTTCTTCACCCTTGCCTCCATCACAAGGTGTCCTCCCTACGTTTCATCCTGTGTGGTATTCTGCTTGCCACCCAACTCAGATTCCTCCCTGTCCTTCACATCTCCTTCAACACCGCCTTCCATTTCAACATGGCCTCAGTTGCAACTGTCACCGGTACCCTTGTGGGCATCCCTAAGCTCAGCACCAAACACGATGGCACCAAAAACTACAAGCTGTGGACCTTTAACATCTTTACATACTTCAAAACGAGCTGCATCGATGGTACTTTGCTCTACAAAATCATCACACGTGTGGGTAGTGGTGTCGAACCTGCCAAGAACAGCCCAGACCACGAGAAGTGAGAGTTTTCCAATGACAATGTTCTCATGTCTCTCTTGGCAACCTGCGACTGTGCAGTACACAACGACATTTGAGAAATTGGTGAAAGTGCCAAGGCAGTTTGGGACTACCTCAAGGAGCACTTTGATGCTTGCACTTCATCCTCTTACGGCATCAAAATTGTCTCCCTCTTCCATGTCCCATTCGACACCTTTCCGAACGTAGGTGGCTACGTTGCTGCTTGCACCACTATTGCTGCAGATCTCAAAACAATGAGCATTGGCCTTAGTAAATCTGTGGTATGTGCGGACATCATCCACGGCCTTCCTTCTTGCTTCAAGGCGATCTGCCAAATGATTCTTCAACTTCCTATTGCAGAACTGACAGTCAACAACATCTGTCCATAGCTTGCAGCCACTGAACAAAACGACAACACGAAGATGCACCAACCGGCAGCCCTATCTGCTGTGCTTCATGCCCCTCTCCCCCTCTTAGCGCTACCGACCCTGTCCTCTCCCCATGTTCATCTTACCACAGGGCCCAACAAGTTCCCTCCTTTTCAGTACAAACCACTCTCAGGGCCCCATGCAGGCAACGTCTGTGGTGGCCGCAACCACCTTCGAGGTGCCTGCGACCATTTCAAGACAGACCAGTGGCTTGCCCAACATCCTGACAAGACCGTTGCTGAGAGACCAAACTGGCGTGCTGAGGCACGCAAGGCTTGTGCGAGCCGTTTTGGAGCACTCAAATGTGGTAGTGTGACACCTGTGTCTACACCTAGCTTGAATACCCTTGCAACTTGCATCCCTCCCGATACAAGTGTTGCCACAATGTACACTGTCGATAAAACCGGATTTGACATCTACTCCTTGTCCTCTCCCTCCCCCGATTTGATTTCTGACTCTTTCATGGAGCTAACCCTTGATTGTGGAGCTACCTCGCATTATCTCAAGGATGCAGACAGCCCCACTCCTCTCATGTCCCCCGTTCTTGTTTCCGGTGCCACTACGGACATAGTTGTTAAACTTCACGCTTCCAGCCTCCATTCATGGTCAGGTTACTGGCCTCCACCTTTCTTCACGCTGCACCAACCTCCTTTCAGTCCGCAAGCTATAACAAGAAGGAGTGCACGTCCATTTTCCTGCGTTTGGCACTCAAGCCCATGTCTCAACCTCAACTGGTCGTCATCTTGCCACCGTTCACCTTCACAACAACCTCTACCGCATCCGTGTGCCTCGCATCACGCATCCTTCTTCACATGCACTCAAAAACAACCACCACTGTTTCATGTTCATGCTGCAATTTCTCCCACCCTCTCATCCTCCATCATCATCATCGTATTTTTCACCCCAATTTCACCGCTTTGCAGAAGCTATCCTCTCACATCATGGTCCTCAGATTTCCGCAGCTTCCTCCTCTCCCAAATCTATCCGCACCACCTTGTACCGCTTGCGTTCAAGGCAAACTTTGTGCGGCTTCTCACCCTCTCAAGCCCTCTTGTGCTCCTTGGCCTCTCGACATTGTCCACCTTGATCTTATCGGTCCCATTTGCCCCGTGTCCTGCATGAACCGCTCTTTCTTTCTCACGATTGTCGATGATCACTCTCGGTTTGGCGTGGCCATCCCTCTCCGCTTCAAATCTGATGCTCACACTGCCTTCATCACTTGGGCCGATGAAACTTCTGCCCGGTTTGGCCGCTCCATCGGCCGACTGTGGTCCAATCGTGACGGTGAATTTCTGTCCCGTCTTCTCGCAGATTACTGCGCTAGCTGCGGCATTGATCACCAAGTGATGGTCCCAGAATCTCTTCAACAAAATGGTGGGGCTGAATGTCGTAACCAGACCCTTCTCAATATCGTCCGCACCCTTCTTTCCCATACAACCACCCCTCGCAACTACTGGACGTACGCTCTCCTCTATGCTTTACACGTGCACAATTTCTACCCCTCCTCTCTCCTTGCCAACTGCACTCCCATGGAAGCATGGACATGGTCCAAACCCGATGTCTCCAACCTTCGTGTGTGGGGTTCGACAGCTTATGTCTTTCTCAACAAACGACAATGATCTCAGCAAAACACGTCCAAGATCAATCCAAAAGCTGTCCTGCACGTCTTTCTCGAGTTCGCGCCACACTCTCCTGGGTATCTTTTTCTTGACCGTACAACCGGCCAAAAGATGTGCAGTGTTTACATTTTCTTTGAGGAGACCCGTCCCTACTTTCTCCAACAACCGTCCAACCCCCCGTCCCTTGACCGGGTGCATTTCGGCCTCTCTCCCTCCACCCTGCCACAAGTCTCCTCACCATCATCCTCCCCTCCCCTTTCATACGCCCCTTCAAAACCTCCTGTTAACGACCCTTCAACTCCATTTTTGTCCACATCTGCAGCTGCTCCACCCCCACCTCCTCCGCCTCCTATCTTCCCCTCTCCCAATTTTCCCAACCTGCCCTCCTCTGATTTCTCTCTTCCACCCTCTCTCTGTCCACCTCCCGCAGACTCTTCTCCCGCATCTGCTCCTCCACCTCTACCTCCACCTCCGCCTCCGCCTCCATTTCCTCAACCCTCTCCCTCCTCCTCCTCCCCTCCACCTCACCCCACACTGCAACGTTCTGAGCGCATCCTTGCCAAACAGCTACTCCGCTCCCATGGGTTATCCTCTTGTCAACCTCTTCCTCATCTACCTTCAGGGGGTGATCTTGCTCTTCAAGAAGATAGACAAGAAGAGGTTGCAAACATGCTCTCCACACAGACACCTCTCCCTTGCTGTCTTGCCATGGGTCCTTTGGCATCTGACTTGACACACATTAATCTCCCTTGCCTCCCTCGCACTCCACGCACCAACCAACACGCCATTCTCAGCACCACAGTTCACAAACAGCAACAGATTCCAGTGCCAACCACTTTTGAAGAAGCCATGGTTGGTCCACATGCAAAGGAGTGGAGAAGAGCAATTGAGAGTGAGCTCCATGCATTTCAACCGACCAATACGTACATTGAGGAGCCAAGACCCTCCACAACAAACTTCTTCAAAGGGATGTGGCTCTTTCCCGTGAAAATGTTTCTTGGCAAACCTGTCGAGTGCAAAGCGTGCTACTTCGCAAAGGGGTACTCACATAAGAAAGGCATCGAATTCTTCAAACCTGCTCTCCAAAATCCAAGTTAACTACGTTTAGAGCTCTCCTCCACATCGCTGTATCACATGACATGGAGTTGCATGCAATGGACGTATCAACTGCCTTCCTCAAAGGCCATCCTTATGAGACCATCTACCTTGACTGTCCAAAGGGCTACTACCCGTCCTCTTCAAACAACGTTTGGCGCCTCCAACAGCCAGTCTATGGCTTGAAGGAGTCACCCTGAGAGTGTCACGCAAAGCTTAGAAAAACTCTCATCAACCATGGCTTTCATTCATCCCAATCTGATGCAAGTCTCTTCTTTCGCAAATCCACATCTGGTTGCTATATTCTTGAATACATTGACAACATGACACTTGCATCAGAAAACCTTGATGAGCTCACTGCCCTCAAGGAAGCACTCATGCAATGCTGTCAAACAAAAGACCTCGGTAAACGCACTCAGTACCTCGGCATGGAGGTGCTTCATGACCAAGCAGCGCGCACCATCACTCTTTCCCAAGAGTCGTATGTCAACTCAATTCTCACTCACTTCCGACATGAAGCATGTAATAGCACGACCACAACCTCACTGCACCGGCCGTTCCATGTACGCTATGGTCTGCACTCGTCCAGACCTTGCGTATCCACTCAGTGTTCTTTCTCGCTTTGTCACCCAAAGACAATTTTCATATACACATCGGAAAGCTTCCAAGAGAGTCCTTCGGTATCTTCAAGCGACAAAGACCTACGGGCTCACGCTCGATGGTACTAACCCCATCTTCCTACAAGGCTTCACTGACTCGTCTTGGGCAGACGATCAAGCTGATCGCCTTCCACCCAAGGCTATGCTTTCCGCCTTGGTTCAGGACTTATGAGTTGGTGCTCCACCCGCTCTTCCC
>SZWC01012388.1:8062-20934 GCA_023375785.1 Penium margaritaceum | reverse complement strand
GAAGCCGCTAAAAGATACGGAGTCCAAGGTATGGAAGACGCCACAAGAAGTGTGGAGCGGGAGGAAGCCAACTGTGGCACACCTCCACACATTTGGTTGTGTTGTACATGCTCTTGTACAGGCACGGGAGGGGTGGGGCAAGCTAGACCCGTGAACTCGCCGGTGCACCTTCGTCGAGGACGAAAGCGGGAGCAAGGCATACCGCCTCTTCGACCCACGAAAGCAGCAGATCGTGAAGAGTCACGACGTCATGTTCGACGAGGACAGCCATTGGACAGACAAGGACGCGGGTCTCTCCAAGCAGAGGGAGTGCCTGGCACTCCTCGAAGGGAAGACGCCGAGGGATGCAAAAGAGGGTGACGTCCGAGCGGCTCCAACCGGCAATAACCATCCAGGGGATGGGGGAGTGGCTGATTTGCATTCAGCCAAATCGGACGTTGAGTCCGAAGCGCCGGTAGCAGTGGAGCTGAACGAGGAGGCGGACAGTGAGCCCACATCTCCATGGTCCTCGAGAGACAGGGAGCAGGCCAGCGGTACGAGTGGAACCGTGAGAGGGCAGCAGCAGCAGCAGCAGCAGCAGCAACCTCAACAGCAGCAGCCTCGGAGAAGCAGACGGGCAAGAAGGACGGCAAAACGGTACGATGCTGATCAGGACACCTTGACTGGATTCGCTCGAGCGTTCTTTATGCAAGAGGAGCCCGAGACCGTCAAGGAGGCGTTGCAGCAGAAGGATGGGGCTGAGTGGGAGGGAGCCATAAAATCTGAGCTCGCCTCCCGCGAAGAGAACAGCACTTGGCAGCTGATTGACAGGCCGGAGGGCGCAAAAATCATCGGCTCCGAGTGGATCTTCAAGAAGAAGCTCACCAAGGAGGGGAAGGTGGAGTGGTACAAGACGCGGATGGTAGCGAAAGGGTATGCTCAGCGGAAGGGTGAACACTACGAAGAAACCTTCGCACCGGTGGCGAAGTTCGCCTCCATCAGTTCCATCCTCTTGATGGCGGCGGCGCACGATTACGAAGTCCACCAAATGGACGTGAAAACCGCGTTTCTCAACGGCAACCTACACAAGGAGGTCCTCATGGAGATGCTGGAGGGGGTGGACGTGCCACCGGGGAAGGTGTGCCAGATTTGCAAGGTGCTCTATGGACTGAAGCAAGCGCCACTCATGTGGTATCTGAAAATGGACGGCTTCATGGCCGAGCTTGGCTTCAAGTGCTGCGAAGCGGATCAAAGCGTGTACGTGCGAAAGCAGCCGGGCTTGCACCACATCGTGGTCCTCTACGTGGATGACCTCATCCTCGTGTCATCGGACATGGAGGAGTTGGTGAATCTGAAGCGACAGCTGGGCGGTTGGTTCAAAATGACCGACATGGGCGAGCTCGAGAACTACCTCGGGGTCGCCATCAAGAGGGACCACAAGGCACGCGCGCTGGAGATGGGGCAGGCAAAGTACGTGCAATAGGTGCTCCACCGCTACAACATGGAGGAGTGCAACCCCATTGGCACACCCATGACCACCACATGTGAGCTAAGCTCGAGCATGGGGCCGAGCACAGATGAGAAGAAGGAGGAGATGGCACGTGTGCCATACCAATCCGCGGTGGGGAGCATCATGTACACCATGGTGGTGACGCAGCCTGATCTATCCTTCGGGAAGGGGCAAGTGAGCCGCTATGTTGCTGTCCCCGGGCCGCTGCATTGGCAAGCGGTGAAGCGGATATTTCGCTATCTCAAGGCGTCAAAACAGTCGCGGCTCGTGTTTTGAGGAGGAGCACGTGATGACTCCCTCGAGTTGGTCGGCTACTTGGATACCGACTGGGCTGGTGATGTGGATGACATGAAATCAACGTCGGGGTATGTGTTTGTGCTTGGTGGTGCAGCAGTCTCATGTGCAAGCAGCAAGCAGGACAGCATGGCGTTGTCCAGCACCGAAGCGGAGTACATTGCGCTCGCGGAAGCCGCAAAGGAGGCGGTATGGCTATGGCGGTTGCTAAAGGAGATCGGCGTGCCGCAAAGGAAGCCAACGGTACTCAAAGTTCACAACATGAGTGCCATAAGCCTCACCCAGAACCCAGTGCTGCACAAGAGAACCAAGCACATCGAGATCCGTCATCACTACGCGCGAGACTTGGTGGCGAAGGGAGATGCGGCTATTGTGCATTGTGGCACTAAGCGCATGCTCGCCGATGCCATGACCAAGGCACAGCCCAAGGACAGGCAAAACACAAGCTGCATGGAGCTTAGTCTGCACTGTGAAGTTTAATATGCTATAGGTTCCAAGGACAGGGCATCAAAGCTGCGGTGCAAGGGGGAGATATTGTTGACATGGTGTGCCCCGTGCCATGAGTGCCGTTGATTGTACTCCCTGGTTCGACCACTTAGGAGTGGTCGAACACCTGATCTGACTTTAGATTTAGATTCCTTGGATTTTTCCATGCAGGATCAAGCTTTGAATTGCTCGATTTGAGTGAGTATTCAGAAAGTTAGCATAGCCCGAAAATCGGGTGCTGGGCGTGTGGAATCTGGTACCCGCCATAGGTGGCGGGATAATCCACGGCCAGTGATCCGAGTTCGTCTCCAATGGACTCCAAAAGGCACATGGGCCATGAAGGAATGGATGTGGATGGTCTCCTGGACCAGGGCAAGCCCCTCCCCATGTTGGAATGACAGGAAGGGTGCTTTGACAGGCCACCATCGAAGCGCCTCCCGTCACTCCCCTTCGTGGGCATGGTGGGCGGCTCGGCTCCACCAACGGTTACTTTGACGGCCGTAGCAGGGGCTCTACTGCTCCGATTTGGGTGTTCTTGGATGCGTTAGAATGCTTAGATCACAGGCTATAAGAATCTGATGTTATCTCACTATGCTAAGTAACAAAAGCGTGTTTCAATTCAGATCTACTGAATGCGACGTGTTCTACCCACTCTTGCCCGTGATCCTTGTACACCACACTCTTCACCATTGGTATCCATTGGTTGCCCAAACACTGGTAGCGTGCTTCAGAGAGAGCTAGGCACCCTTTAGGGTGCCTCCACACCCACTAGATCCAACAGCTCGATCCATCTTTTTCACGGTACTCTATGATTTGGCGTTTCGCCTCTTTCTAATGGACTAAGGCAATGCATGGGTCTGAAAGGAGGAGTCGCCTCCGGTTGTTGTGGAATCATGTGGCCTATGTGTCATTCTGGTTGTGGTGGAAGCCCAGCCAGAAGGTCTTGCAATACATCCAAGAACTCTACCAATAAATGTTTGATCTCTTGTGTCGTTTCTTCCTTCAAGTCGTCCTCCACTTTCTGTAGCTGAGCCAAGAAGTATGAACAATTTTGTCGAATACGTCTCTTGACTTGCATTACAGACAAGTTGGCATGGACTTTGACCCGGGTCGATTACAATTNTGTCCCTTTCGGGAGCATCAAACGCCTTGATTTCATATCACATCGGAGCCTTGTTTTTGCAAAGCCAAGGATCGCCTAGCACCACGTCAAACGGGTCAAGAAGATTGAAAACCTTCAAATGACACTCTTTGTGTAGCCTTGAATACATTTATTGTCTTACAGGTACCAATCACAAGTACCATACGATAATCACTTATGACAACTGCGCCGTTTGATGGCCCGTACATTATGCCCACCTGTCAGCTAAAACCAAGGCTAACAAATGATTTATCTCCTCTAGCATCAGCCAATATGTTCACGGGAGCACCTGCTAGGTGTCCTTTGAACTGAATTGTCATGTTATCTCCACTTTTCCAAGTGAACAGGCTCCTCGATCGTAAACCAAGTTTGTGATAAACACAAAATCTGTACGACAAGCGTCATAACTCCCATGATTCACCCACTTGAGTCCACGTTTTGCGGACAAGTATGATTTTTGCTAGCACCTTCCAATCTTCAAATGTGACTTGGTGAAAATCATCCACCAAAGGTACCACGGACGTGATTCAACTCATCGCTTTGAGGACGTTTACTTCAATCACTGTGTCACACAACTATTGTATAGTGGTCAGTGTTACCACCACTAAGTATGTAAGATCATGCATCTCGTGCGGAGATGTAAGACTTAGTGGGCAATGACGGCCAGTAAATGCAGAATGAGGTTCAACAAGAGGGGAGAAAACAATAGAGAAGTTTGAACTTGTCAAAATCTCAAAGTACCTTTAACATCCTTGTCTAAACACACTAACCCACACTCGTGATCCGGTTTTATTCCTGAGTGTTCCCCACTAATGTCACTCAAAGGTGGGGAAAACCCACACCACAACCCTGTCTGTTACCATGGCCGGGCCCATTGCCACGACTGTGAACCTATCAACGACCTCCTACTACACCCTTCCCACGAGGTGCTCCTGCTGCGCCTAACACTGTGGCCTCTTGTCCAGCGCCACCAGCCTCAGGATTCTGAGCCTTGAAGTGCCGAGGCTGCATATAGTTGTGGTAGAGTCCATCACAGAATGCTATGTTGCGATGCTCATGCGCCGCATGCAACTCGTCATTGTGACGGTTGCGCTTGTGCTTTCTGGTCTTGTGCACACCAGTCTTCTTGACTAGAGAGTTTGCAGGCTGCTTGCCCTTTGCCCCGCCTTGCTGCCCGGCTGTTCATCCAGCCCCTGCAGCATTAATACACATGTTGCGGCCTTGCTGTGTATGCACGTTTGGCCCTATGTCTAAGTCTTCCTCCGGGTTCGCCGAACACAATTCATTCATGTAGTCCCATAATGCCCTCAAACTTGTCCAAGCCTGGCCAGTTGCCATTATGGTGGTCTTATCTTTCACCTTCTTGATGGCAAGACCATCACGCAAGTACACAAGCAGGATGCACTCCAGGTATTTGAAGGTCTAAGTTTCATTACCCTCGGTGAAGTTTTTGGCTTCCTCTATGAGCGCAGTGAACTCGCTCAAGTAGGCTTTGAGCGAGCTACCCAGCTGCCTGAAGTCCTTGATCTTTTTTAAGGCTCGTTGTGCCTCCTCGTGCTGGATATACTTCTTATGCATGATCGCACAAAAGGTTTCCCACGGCATGGGCTGCCACTCGAGGTGCAGCTGTTGTGCACCCTTACTCCTTGACCACATACTTGAAGAGCTTGTCTTCAAGCTGCGTTGTGGCAAGGTCCTCCCACTGACTACGTGGAGCCTTGTGGACACGTAGAATGTACTCCATATAACTCAGCCAGTTGGTCAGCTTCATGTCCTTTTCGAAGATCTCCACGCTGTGGAGGAAGGATGTGTTTATGACTGGTCCCGAAGTCGTCTAGGTAGGTAAGTTGTCGCTGCCACCGACAGTGTCATCAGCACCTACGGCGCGTTGCAATTGCTGCTGCATCCGCACGTGGATCACGCTCTGCAATGCCTTGTCGAGGTCGTCGTATCGATGGCTTGCCTAATGAGCGGCCAGGTACTACAACTGGCAATCATGGTCAAGGTCAATGATGCTCTTCCCGACGTGGGCTAGCAGGTTGTTGAATACAAACTTCAGCTTTGATGTTGTCAGAGAATCGATGATAGCCTCTTGGGCCTCATGTTCTCCGTGCACCTTTACCCACTGCAGGAGGGTACGGTTTGCGTACACGCCTCCAAGGAGTCCCACCTTCCACAGGAGGCTGTCGTCTGTGACAACGCTCGACTGGGTGCTCGTCTGCCCCATGTCGGCCACATCGTAGGAAGGGGAGTCCGCCCCCACTCTTCCGGTTGGCACTGCACCTCCAACATCGGTAGTGATCTTTAGTCCGTCCGCCGTCTCAGCAGCCAACTCAGCAAGCCTTTGGTGGTCATTGCGTATTGCCTTTACAGCAACGTCGTCCGACCCGTTCTCGCGAGAACTTATTCCATGGCTACTTTTGGCACCTTTACTGCTATCTACAACCTTGTTGCTGTTGGCAGCTTTAGGCGATCCGACGAGTATCTTGCCCTTCTCAAGCAATTGGCTCTAGGTCACCGCAAAATGATGGTGATGATTGCAATTCTCGTCGCCTTTGCCATCTTCGGCGTCATGCTCTTTGTCGCGTTCCAAGTCCGGGTGGTCCTCCTCGAGCACGCTGTCCGTGGGAGTCATCCATGTGCACATCGACGTACTCGTCAAGTACTTTTTTGGGTTCCTTATACTTCTCGCTCTTGCCGACTGTAGGGATGGTTGCCTTCAGCGGTACGATTGTCTTTGATTTGGCAACCACACTCGCGACGGCGGCTCCAAAAACTTGGAGTCCGCCGAGGGCGTGTGGTGAGGCCATTACCACCTTGCCCTTATAGGTCTTGGATGGTCCGACACTTACCATCTCGTCGCCTGTGCAACTAGCACGTGAAGACCGTTGTGATGATCACCCCACAACTTTGAGGAGGAGTCGCCTCTCGAAGTCTCCTTGCTCTCATGATTGGTGAGGCAATTACATATTTGATTTCTGTTTTCCTAGGCTGCCACGGTCGGCACAAGGGAGTGGGTTTTGAAACTAGTCTTCCTAAGCCGTGAATTACGACAATCGGTAGCAACTAGAATATAGGGAAACAGAATTTTTTCAATACAAGGAAATGACAAGAAATGTGAGTGCCGCTCTCAAAACAAGGACAAAGAGTGGGAGAGGAATTCAAATAATTCCTATAAAAATCTTCACTCACGATTCTAAATTCTTGTATTCTTCCTGTCTTCTTGTCTTCCTTGGCCTCCTTGTGAGTCTTCTTCACACGTCTCGCGCCCATTCGCGACATCCTCTTTGAGCTAGCGGTGTTTGGGAAGCCGCCAAAAAACTTCAAGGTGTCATCCTCTCTTTTAAGGGTATTGTCAGGCCGTGAGAGCCCTTGGCCTTGGGAAGAAATGATGTCCCAATTTTTGGATGAAGAAGGGAGGAGGGAACCTTGATAATGGAGACAAATTCGTAATTTTGTGGGTGGGCACTCCCCATTCCATCCAAGAAAAATCCACCCAGCTCCCTGGAGTGAAGAAGAAGCTAGAAGGAGTTGGGAGGTTGAGGTAGAGCTCTTCAAGAGATGTCTATCACACTTTTTGGTACGTGGAATGGATTAGTATGGATGCCGTAACCCCCTTATGCATTTTTGTTGCTGCTTGCAGCTACCGATGGCGTTTTACGACATAGCCACCATTTCTGTCGCCTCCTTGGTCGCGAGGGTCGTCTGGCTCTGAGAACCACTATAACGGCTGTGTCTCCAGCTCCTGCACTTAGGTCGTCGTTGCAGTTTGTGGAATGGCGTCCAGAGCTTGCTCGAGGGGTTTTCCCCTATGCTTCACTCTGGGGCATTTGTCATCAACGACACGTACAAGGAGACTTGGAGATTCGAAGTCTCTTGAGGTCCATTTCCACTTTTACCGTACCCCCTCATTCTAGGTCCAAACCAAGGGGGGTATTATCCCAAACCCATGAGTTTGCGCGAGTTTTCCGGCATCAGAACTCGTAGATTATCCTAAAAGAACTCTCATTTCGTTTTTTCCGGGTCGGCGTGAAATTGTCGCGTGCGAGACACGATTGGCGATTTTGCACCAACTTTTCTCGTGCGTCTCTCGCTCCTCACTCTCACCCTCGCTCCCCCCATCCCTCATCATTGCTCGCTCGCTTGCAAGGAGGACAAGCTGGGGCAAGGGCACAAGGCCACGAGGCCTTGCCCTCGAGGCCCTTGCGGCCCCTCAACCTTGGATCGGGCTAAGGCTGCAATCGGCGGCTGGCGGCTGGCCAGCTGGTGGCCGGCTGGTGGCCGGCCGGTCACTTGACAGGCCGCCGGCCTTCCAGCCAGCCGGCAGCCAGCTGGCCGGTGGCCAGCAAAGTGCTGGCCGTTGGCCAGCCCTCGCTGACGCAAGGGGTGGTGTGCAACCACCCCTTGCTTTAGCAAGGAGGGATGGTCGAACCGGCCCTCTCGCTAGAACAAGAATGGTGTCACAGACAACAACGATGACAATACCACAACTAAAAACCAGACAACAACCAAGATTTTTTCAGAGTCATAGAAATGGTTGACTTCCTTTGCATGGCGTTAAAGTGCAACCTAGATGCAGAGGCACAGACCTGTATGGCTTGAGTGGTACGATCCAGAAAAACTTCTAAAAGTACAAGAAGGGGGCAAAACAATTATTGTTTGCCCTCTTCTTGTATTTATTGTTCTTGGATGATGGAGTGCAAATTCACCCTTACATCTGACCAGTGAAGTGGCCAGAACAGGCTTTTCTGTCACCGTCCACTAGTTTGGGGAGATATTTGATAAAAAAGAGCAAGGTATTGAACTTAATTCCAAACATGGACAAGCACATTTGCTTAAATTAGGCTATACATCTGTGCAAGCTTCTCTTTGACAAGTACTTCCTCCACTACCGCATCATGTATGTCACATGGACAATGTTAGTAATAAGAAAAGGATGGCAAACCTTTTGTGTGAGATGGGGCGGAAACATTTTTTCCACAAGTACTTTTTGCCTTATTCTTATCATGTATTGAATGCACAGTACAGACCGAGCCAGTGACAAGCTATGTGGGAAAGAGGCATGTTTCTAGGTTACATAACATTGTGGCTGTGTCTTGCTTGTCTCCACTGCTAAATGAGGTATGGAGGTGTTTGTGGGAGAAGATGGCGGACAACATCAAGTGTCAACATCAAGTTGACACTTGATCTTGTCATGCGGCAAGAAGTACACATGACATGTTTGATGCCTTCATGGTGACAAAACACACTCACATTAAGTATTAAGAATCAAAATTGCCATACGAGAGTGGTTTTTTCACCCTCGTAGCAAAGCATAATAAGGTGGTATCCACGCTGTTTTAAGGTCCCTTCATGAATTGCCGGGTTCCATGAGTGGGCCAAGGATTAGCACGCTATGGCGTGTGGTGACTTGTTACTAGTGATTGATCATGCACGTGGATTCTTTTGTTACATATCCTGTTGTGCCAAAGCTACTGAATGATTTTCTGCAAGCTGGACGGGCCAAATGTACTAAGTACTTTGAACAGTTTAGCACCGTCTCCTTTGCTGCCACCATACCACACCCCGATCTGCACCAACAGTACTCAATTGAACAGGGATCGGTGATGATGCAGACGAGGGTTGAAGCCAGCAACAAGAAGGTGAAGGGTTGCATGGATTCCAATCTCGAACAGGCGAAGAGGGAGAGGAAAAAGGAGGCAAAGTGGGAAGATGAAGAAAAAGCACCTTCACACAACAATAGCAAAAGCATTGATACCATGGCGATAGGGACTGGCAACAATGCTAATACGGCAAGGGAATGTAGAAATCTAACCATCCACAGGGCACAACAACCTATGATCACGGTCGTGGAAATAGGCTAGCGAAAACATGTTTGCACATCTTAGGTAGTTGCGGCTGATACTCCACAAGGCTAGCATGTTCTACGATGATAGGATGGACTACTACGTGCACGACTCGCCAAAGGACAGGTAATACCGTGAAGAGGATGCCTTACGAGGTCTATCCAATTTGGCGAGGGACTATTGCATGATCCCTCCTTCATCAATATCATGTAAGCAAAATTCTAATGCAGGTGTTTGGGTCCTTGGGGACCTCGGGCAAAACTTTTCCCGATGTGAGGTTAAGACCCAGTCGCACCACAAACCATCAGGGCATTCATGTGCCTATATTCATGGTACAAGGCTTTTTCCCTTGTGTCATGATGGACTGTGTGAGCAGAACATATACACATTCTTTTCCAAGCAATGAAGAATATCTTTTTGTTCTCTCTCTCTCTCTCTCTCTCTCTCTCTCTCCCTTTCTCTATCTCTCTTTTGCCCTCTCTCCATCTCTCTCTTCCTTGTTTCTCTCTCTCTCTCTCTCTCTCTCTCTCTCTCCCTTTCTCTATCTCTCTTTTGCCCTCTCTCCATCTCTCTCTTCCTTGTTTCTCTCTCTCTCTCTCTCTCTCTCTCTCTCTCCCTTTCTCTATCTCTCTTTTGCCCTCTCTCCATCTCTCTCTTCCTTGTTTCTCTCTCTCTCTCTCTCTCTCTCTCTCTCTCCCTTTCTCTATCTCTCTTTTGCCCTCTCTCCATCTCTCTCTTCCTTGTTTCTCTCTCTCTCTCTCTCTCTCTCTCTCTCTCCCTTTCTCTATCTCTCTTTTGCCCTCTCTCCATCTCTCTCTTCCTTGTTTCTCTCTCTCTCTCTCTCTCTCTCTCTCTCTCCCTTTCTCTATCTCTCTTTTGCCCTCTCTCCATCTCTCTCTTCCTTGTTTCTCTCTCTCTCTCTCTCTCTCTCTCTCTCTCCCTTTCTCTATCTCTCTTTTGCCCTCTCTCCATCTCTCTCTTCCTTGTTTCTCTCTCTCTCTCTCTCTCTCTCCCTCCCTCTCTCTCGCTCTCTCTCTCTCTCTCTCTCTCTCTCTCTCTCTTTCTCTCTCTCTCTCCCTCTCTCTTCCTTCTCTCTCTCTCTCTGTCTCTCTCTCTCTCTCTCTCTCTCTCTCTCCCCCCCCCCTTCTCTCTTCCCCCCTCCCTCCCTCCCTCCCTCCCTCTCTTTCCTGCCCTCTCTCCCTCTTGGTTCCTAATTGAAGCGATGATTTGTCTTTGCAACTTCACAAACATAAGAGGAGTGTAAAATTGGTTGACGTGGGACAACATCCACTCAGGAGTTAGGACCCGTGGCGGGTTCTATTCTGATCACACCGCCAAACTTCGTTTCATGGATATGCAATTCATTGACAAAACCACTTAGGATGAAGTTGAGGACCTACCCCATATGTTGTGGAAACGTGTGTACTAAACAAAGGAAGAAGCTCTCTCAGGTGACAATTGGAATGGACAAGAAAGGAGCGAAATTTGTGTATAGGGGGTTGTTGAGCTCATGTCCCTCCCTCTTTTCCATGATGGCTAAACATTGGTTTTCCCTTGTCATGAAAAGAGGACAACGGGAAGTGCCAAATACAAGGGTTGTTCGGCTGTCAAGATCCTTTCAACCCTCTTTGTTTACAGCTTAAATCTATGTCGCCATGAAAAGCAGATAGAGAGAAAAGAAAGTAGGAAAAAACAAATAAAGGGTCAACCGGACCTTGTCCATTAAACACATCAAGAATCATTATTTTCCTTGGCCAATAACGTTTTGCCAAAGAGGGGGCCGACAGGCTCACTGGCTGTCACAAGCCCCACCTTTGGTCTTCATACTCTCGCCGGTCGATACCGCTATCGCAAAATCTGAGGTTGAGAACATCAATGTTGAGAGGGCATCTACTCAAATCCACTATTGATACCAATGCTTTTCCATTTTTGATACCCAAAATGCGTGGTAGCAATATCATATAGCCAATATACCCATTCGTGTAGCCCTCTCCTTTGGCTAAAGGCCCTCAAGGTATTGTGATTTGTGACCTTCCTGTCGACCACTACAGTGTACTATGACCACTCGACCGTGTCCATACTCGTGCAGATCCCTGATGCGGACCCAGGTGGCACCGGTGCATCATCTGGTGGCGGACTACCAGCCTGGAGCTGACCGACGATCGTTCCAAAGCTCTGGATGCTTTCCGAGACCTCCTGCAGTTTTTCTGCAACACACAGGAGTTTATCAGTGGACTGGTCGTGGGCCAGATTTGCATGTTTTGGCATTTTGTGTCCACCGTTTGATGCCGGATGCATGTATGTGACCAATCGTAGTGTCTGGCTTTTGATTCTGCATGTCTAAGTTCAGACGGGGTAGCGCTCTGACATACCTTTGCAGAGTTACGGCCAAAAAAGTGGTTTTGGGCCGGTTTCACGGCAAACCTTGCACTGTCGCGTGCGACACCCGCTGTGCACCGCGGCAGGTACGTATGCCATGGATTTTTCATTTGTCAATTCTCTCTGCAAATGCTATTAAAGCATTCTGACATTTTGCCTTGTGTCTCCAAGCCAAACCCTTGCCGATGTGTCCACGACTTGTGACTCTCGTCACGGTCTGACCAGGCACTGACGCCTAGTCAACGGTGTGTCTCTAGGAAGCTTCCATGCATCTTGTCATGGTATCAGAGCAGTGAGACAGTTCTCACCGAGCTATGCAGCATAGACGCACCATAGCAGCAACAATGAGAGTCACTGCTGCAAAAGATCCACAGGGACCCGTCGACGACAGCCGACCACCATCAACGTCACTCACCATCACCACGTGAGACTGCAATTGCCAGCAGCTGCCGACATTGGCACAGGTAGCAGCAGTAGCATCTAGTAGCAGCAACAGCATTCAGCAACAATAGCAGTAGAGCAGTAGAGTAGCAGCACAGCAGCTGCGGCAGCAGCAACGGCAGCAGTACCATAGCAGCAGCGCACGGTGGTAGCAGCACAGCAGTTGCACAGAAGAAGCAACAATAGCAACAGGGACGGCAGTAGCAGAACAACAATGCAGCAATAGCGGCAACAGCAGCAGCGGCAGCAGCGCGCGGCGGCGGCAGTAGCGCGTGGTGGCAGCAGCAGCGCGCAGCTGCAGTAGCAGCAGCACGCTGTTGCCATAGCCGCCCACGCAGCCGCCAAGCAGTCGCTCTGCATGCAATTGCGCAGCTGCTGCTGTAGCTGACAAGGCAGCATCAGCCAAGTGGAAGCTGATGTGCAGCTTTTGCGCAGCTCCCACGCAGCTGCTCTGTAGTGGCCGCTAGCTCACGCAGCAACTGCGAGGGTTGACCAAAAAAAAAGGATGGGAGATGAGGTTGGCATTTTAGGTTGCTGACGTCACCGGGTCAGACTGACTTCAGCAACTTCGTGCTCACGTCAGCACTTGTCCTAGTGAAAGTTTTCGTTGGAGAGTCAAACATTGCCAGCGTATCAACTGCACAAGAAATGCTGATGTTTTTCCAATATGACCACATTGATGTTTCGGCCCATAGTGAGCGGCGACATGGCTCCGTCTGGCCATAAGGGAAAAAGGGTACAAGATCCCTCTTCCTCTTCCTCAGGGGTCATGAGCCCACATTCGCAGGCTATTGAA
>SZWC01012387.1:66603-80609 GCA_023375785.1 Penium margaritaceum | reverse complement strand
GACGACGTGATCCTCACGTCGTCACTCGCTCGCTCGCTACTCCTCCCCTCGCATCCGCGAGCTGTTGGGGTCGAGTCGGACCTTCGGACGTATTTCCGATAAACGGAAAATACCCCGAGTGCACCCCAAACCCAGGTAAGACCCCGAGTATGCCAGAAAAAGAGGGGCACTTTGTTACAAAGTACGTGTATGTGCGTGCAAGTGTGTGTGATTATGTGTATGTACATGAAAGTACGTGTAAGTGTGTGTAAGTGCGTGTGAGTGCGTGTAAGAACGTGTAAGTGCGTGTAACTGTATGTAAGTGTGTGTAACTGCGTGTAAGTATGTGTGAGTGTGTGTAACTATATGTAAGTCCGTGTAAATTCGTGTAAATGCGTGTGAGTATGTGCAAGTGCGTGTAAATGCGTGTAAGTGCGTGTAAGTATTTATAAGTGCGTGTAAGTGTGTATAAGTGCACGTATGTACGTGGAAGTGCGTATAAAAGTGTGTAAGGATGTGTAAGTGTGTGTGAGTGCGTGTAAATGTGTATTAGTGTTCTTAAGTACGTGTAAATCCGTGTAAGTCCATACACGTGTGTGTAAATGTGTGTTGGTGGGTGTAAGTGCGTGTGAGTGCGTGTAAGTGTGTGTAAATGTGTATAAGTGTATGTAAGTGCGTGTAAGTGAATGTAAGTGTATGTGAGCATGTAAGTACGTGTGAGTGCGTGTCAGTGTGTGCAAGTGCGTGTAAGTGTGTGTAAGTGTGTGTAAGTACATGTAAGTGCCTCTAACTACGTGTAAGTGCGTGTAAGTAAGTGTAAGTGTGTGTAAGTACGTATAAGTGCGTTGAAGTATGTGTAAGTGTGTGTATGTGCATGTAAGTGCGTGTGAGTGTGTATGTGTGTGTAAGTGCGTATAAGTTTGTGTAAGTGTGTGTGACTGTGTTTAAGTGTATGTAAGTGCGTGTAAGTGCGTGGAAGTGAGTGTAAGTCCGTATTAGTGTATGTAAGTACGTGTAAGTGTGTGCAAGTGTGTGTAAGTGCGTGTGAGTACGTGCAAGTGCGAATGAGTGTGTGTAAGTACGTGTAAGTGTGTATAAGTGTGTATAAGTACGTGTAAGTGCGTATAGGTATGTGTTAGTGCATGTACGTGTGTGTAAGTGCGTGTAAGTATGTGTAAGTACGTGTTAATGTATGTGAGTGCATGTAAGTGTGTTTAAGTGCGTGCGATTGCGTGTAAATGCATGTGAGTATGTGTAAGTACGTGTAAGTGCGTGTAAGTACGTGTAAGTATGTGTAAGTACGTATAAGTGCATGTAAGTAAGTGTGAGTGCGTCTAAGTATGTGTAAGTACGTGTAAGTACGTGCAAGTGTATGTAAGTACATATAAGTGCGTGGAAGTGTGTGTGAGTGCATGTTAGTGTGTGTAAGAGTGTGTAAGTACCGGTAAGTGTGTGTGCATGTGTGTAAGTATGTGTAAGTGCGTGTAAGTGCGTGTAAGTACGTGTAAGTGCGTGTAAGTGTGTGTAAGTGTGTGTATGTACGTGAAAGTGCGTGTAAGTATGTAAAAGTGTGTGTAAGTGCGAGAAAGTGTAAGTGTGGGTAAGTGCGTGTGAGTGTGTGTAAGTGCGTATAAGTGTGTGTACGTTTGTGTAAGTTTGTGTGAGTGCGTGTAAGTGTGTGTAAGTACGTGTAAGTATGTGTAACTACGTGTAATTGCGTGTGAGTGTGTGTAAGTATGTGTAAGTATGTGGAAATGTGTGTAAGTACGTGTAAATGTGTGTGAGTGTATGTAAGTGCGTTTGAGTGCGTGTAAGTACATTTGAGTGCGTTTAAGTACGTATAAGAACGTGTAAGTGCGTGTTAGTGCGTGTAAGTGCGTGTATAGCTGTCTTTGTGCGTGGAAGTACGTGTAAGTATGTGTACATGCATATGAGTGCGTGTAAGTGTGTATGAGTGGGTGTAAGAACGTGTGAGTGCATGTAAGTGTGTGTAAGTGCATGTTAGTGTGTCTAAGTTCATGTAAGTGTGTCTATGTGTGTGTAAGTATGTGTAAGTACGTGTAAATGCGTGTGAGTACGTGTAAGTACTTGTGAGTAGGTGTAAGTGTGTATAAGTTTGTTCAAGTGTGTGTAAGTCCGTGTAAGTGTGTGTAAGTACGTGTGAGTACATGTGAGTGCGTGTAAGTGTGTGTAAATGCGTGTAAGTGTGTGTAAGTGTGTGTAAGTACGTGTAAGTGTGTGTGGGTGTGTAAGTGCATGTGAGTGCGTGTAAGTGTGTGTAAGTGCGTGTAAGTATGTGTTTGTGCGTGTATGTGCGTGTAAGTGCGTGTAAGTGCGTGTAAGTACGTGTAAGTGCGTGTAAGTGGGTATAAGTGTATATAAGTGGGTGTAAGTGCGTGTAAGTGCATGGAAGTACGTGTAAGTGTGTGTTTGTGCGTGTATGTGTGTGTGAGTGTGTGTGTGTGTCAGTACGTATAAGTATTTGTAAGTTCGTGTAAGTATGTGTGAGTACGTGTAAGTGTGTGTAAGTGCGTATAAGTACGTGTAAGTGCGTGTAAGTCCGTGTATGTGTGTGCAAGTACGTGTAAGTGCATGTAAGTGTGTGTAAGTTTGTGTAAGTGCGTGTGAGCATGTGTAAGTGTGTAGAAGTGTTATGTAAGTACGTGTAAGTGTGTGCGAGTACGTGTAAGTGTGTATATGTCCGTGTAAGTTCGTGTAAGTCCGTGTAAGTCCGTCTACGTGCGTGTAGGTGTATGGAAGTACGTATAAGTGTCTGTAGGTGTGTGTAAGTGCGTGCAAGTAGGTGTAAGTGTTTGTAAATGTGTGTGAGTACGTGTAAGTGTGTATGAGTACATGTGAGTGCGTGAAAGTGTGTGTAAGATCATGTAAGTGCGTGTAAATGTGTGTAAGTACGTGTGAGTGTGTGTTAGTGGGTATAAGTGCGTGTTAGTACGTGTTGGTATGTGTAAGAGCGTGTAAATGCGTGTAAGTGTATGTGAGTGTGTGTGAGTGTGTATAAGTCCCTGTAAGTGCGTGTGAGTGCGTGTAAGTGCGTGTAAGTGTGAGTAAGTGCGTGCAAGTATGTACAAGTGCGTAAAAGTGTGTGTTAGTGCGTGAGAGTGTCTGTAACTGTGTGTAAGTGCGTGTGAGAATGTGTAAGTGCGTGTACGTGTGTGTGAGTGCGTGTAAGTATATGTATGTACATGTAAGTACGTGTAAGTACATGTAAGTGCATGTAAGTGTGTGTAACTGCGTGTAAGTGCGAGTAAGTGTGTGTAAGTGCGTGTAAGTGCGTGTGAGTGCCTGTAAGTGAGTGTGAGTATGTGTAAGTGCGTGTGAGTACATGTAAGTACGTGTAAGTGTGTATAAGTGTGTGTAAGTGTGTGTAAGTGCATGTAAGTGTGTGTGAGTGTGTGTAAGTGCGTGTACGTACGTGTAAGTCCGTGTAAGTACGTGTAAGTGCGTGCGAGTGTGTGTAAGTACGTATAAGTGCTTGTAAGTGCGTGTAAGTATGTATAAGTGCATGTAAGTGCGTGGAAGTGCGTGTAAGTACGTGTAAGTATGTGGAAGTACGTGTGAGTTCTTGTAAGTGCGTGTGAGTGCGTCTAAGTGCGTGTAAGTACGTGTAAGTGCCTGTAAATACGTGTCAGTGCGTGTAAGTACGTGTAAGTGCATGTGGGTGGGTATGAGTGCGTGCTAGTGCGTGTAAGTGTGTGTAAGTGCATGTATGTGCGTGTATGTGCGTGTAAATGCGTGTGAGTGTGTGTTGCTGCGTGTGAGTGCGTATAAGTGCGTGTAAGTGCGTTTAAGTGTGTGCAAGTGCGTGTAAGTACATGTAAGTGATTATAGGTGTGTGAAAGTGCATATAAGTACGTGTAAGTGCGTGTAAGTGCGTGTAAGTACGTTTTAGTGCGTGTAAGTGCGTGTAAGTGTGTGTAAGTGCGTGTAAGTGCGTGTAAGTGCGTGTAAGTACGTGTAAGTGCATGTGAGTGCGTGTGAGTGCGTGTAAGTGCGTGTAAGTGCGTGTAAGTGCATGTAAGTGCGTGTAAGTGCGTGTAAGTACGTGTAAGTGCATGTGAGTGCGTGTGAGTGCGTGTAAGTGCGTGTAAGTGCGTGTAAGTGCATGTAAGTGCGTGTAAGTGCGTGTAAGTACGTGTAAGTGCATGTGAGTGCGTGTGAGTGCGTGTAAGTGCGTGTAAGTGCGTGTAAGTGCATGTAAGTGCGTGTAAGTGCGTGTAAGTACGTGTAAGTGCATGTGAGTGCGTGTGAGTGCGTGTAAGTGCGTGTAAGTGCGTTTAAGTGTGTGCAAGTGCGTGTAAGTACATGTAAGTGATTATAGGTGTGTGAAAGTGCATATAAGTACGTGTAAGTGCGTGTAAGTGCGTGTAAGTACGTTTTAGTGCGTGTAAGTGTGTGTAAGTGTGTGTAAGTGCATGCAAATGTGTGCAAGTGCGTGTGAGTGCGTCTAAGTATGTGTAAGTGCATGTAAGTGCGTGTAAGTGTGTGGAAGTGTGTGTAAGTGCGTGTAAGTGTATATAAGTGTGTGTAAATGTGTGTGAGTGATTGTAAGTACGTTTGAGTGTGTGTAAGTGCGTGTGAGTGCGTGTACGTGCGTGTAAGTGCGTGTAAGTGCGTGTAAGTGCCTGTAAGTGCGTGTAAGTGCATATAAGTACGTGTAATTGCGTGTAAGTGCGTGCAAGTACGTGTAAGTGTATGTATGTACGTGTAATTGCGTGCAAGTGTGTATAAGTGTGTGTAGTGCGTGTTTGTGTGTGCAAGTGCGTGTAAGTACGGATAAGTGCGTGTGAGTTTGTGCAAGTGTGTGTGTGAGTATGTGAGTGCGTGTAAGTGCGTGTAAGTGAGTGTATGTGCGTGTAAGTACATGTAAGTGCCTATAAGTGCGTGTAAATGCACGAGTGCGTGTAAGTGCGTGTAACTGTATGTGTGTCTAAGTATGTGTAATTGCGTGTAAGTGCATGTACATGTATGTGAGTGTGTGTAAGTGTTTGCGAATGTGTGTAAGTACGTGTGAGTGCGTGTAAGTGAGTGTAAGTCCGTGGAAGTGCGTGTAAGTGTGTGTAAGTATGTGTAAGTGCGTGTAAGTGCGTGTAAGTACGTGTAAGTGCGTGTAAGTGTGTGTGAGTGCGTGTAAGTGCGTGTGAGTGCGTGTAAGTGAGTGTAAGTCCGTGGAAGTGCGTGTAAGTGTGTGTAAGTGCGTGTAAGTGCATTTAAGTATGTGTGAGTGCGTGAAAGTACATGTGAGTGTGTGTAAGTGCGTGTACGTACGTGTAAGTCCGTGTAAGTACGTGTAAGTGCGTGTAAGTGCGTGTACGTGCGTGTAAGTGCGTGTAAGTGAGTGTATGTGCGTGTAAGTACATGTAAGTGCCTATAAGTGCGAGTAAATGCACGAGTGCGTGTAAGTGCGTGTAACTGTATGTGTGTCTAAGTATGTGTAATTGCGTGTAAGTGCATGTACATGTATGTGAGTGTGTGTAAGTGTTTGCGAATGTGTGTAAGTACGTGTGAGTGCGTGTAAGTGAGTGTAAGTCCGTGGAAGTGCGTGTAAGTGTGTGTAAGTATGTGTAAGTGCGTATAAGCGTGTCTAAGTGCGTGTAAGTGCATTTAAGTATGTGTGAGTGCGTGAAAGTACATGTGAGTGTGTGTAAGTGCGTGTGAGTGCGTTTAAGTGTGTGTAAGTATGTGTAAGTTCGTGTAAGTGTGTCTGAGTGCATGTGAGTACGTGTGAATGCGTGTAAGTACGTGTAAGTGTGTGTAAGTCCATGTAAGTGCCTGTGAGTGCGTGTAAGTGCATATAAGTGCGTGTAATTGTGTGTGAGTGCGTGTAAGTACGCGTAAGTGCGTGGAAGTGTGTGTAAGTGTGTGTAAGTGCGTGTAAATGCCTTTGAGTGCGTGTAAGTACATGGAAGTGCATGTAAGTGCATGTAAGTGCATGCAAATGCGTGTAAATGTGTGTGAGTATGTGTAAGTGCGTGTGAGTACTTGTAAGTGCGTGTGAGAGCGTGTAAGTGTGTGTAAGAACGTGTAAGTGCCTGTAAGTGCGTGTAAGTACATGTAGGTACGTGTAGGTGCGTGGAAGTGCATGTAAGTGCGTGTAAATGTGTGTATGTACATATAAGTGTGTGTAAGTGCGTGTAAGTGTGTTTAAGTGCGTGTAACAATGTGTAACTTCGTGTAACTGTGTGTAAGTGTGTGTGAGTGGGTGAAAGTGTGTCCAAGTGCGTGTAAGTACATGTTAGTGAGTGTACATGTGTGTCTGTACGTCTAAGTGCGTGTGAATGCGTGTAAGTGCGTATGAGTGCATGTAAGTGTCTATAAGTCTGTGTATGTACGTGTAAGTGCGTGTAAGTGCGTGTAAGTGTGTGTTAGTGTGTCTAAGTTTGTGTAAGTGTGTGTAAGTGTGTGTGAGTGCGTGTAAGTGCGTGTGAGTGTGTGAAAGTGCGTGTGAGTACGTTCAAGTGTATATAGGTACGTGTAAGTACGTGTAAGTGCATGTGAGTGCATGTGAGTGCGTGTGAATGTGTATAAGTGCGTATAAGTGTGTGTAAGTCTGTGTAAGTACGTGTGAGTGCCTGTAAGTAAGTATAAATGTGTGTAAGTTTGTGTAAGTGTGTGTAAGTGCGTGTAATTGCGTGTGAGTGTGTGTAAGTGCGTGTAAGTGCGTGAAAGTGTGTGTAAGTACGTATATGTGTGTATGTGTGTAAGTGCGTATAAGTATGTGGAACTGCGTGTAAGTAGATGAAAGTGCGTGTAAGTACATGTAAATGTGTGTGAGTGTGTGTAAGTGTGTGTGAGTACGTGTAAGTGCGTATGAGTGCGTGTAAGTGCGTGTAAGTACGTGTAAGTGCCTGTAAGTGCGTGTGAGTACGTGTCAGTACGTGTAAGTGCATGTAAGTGTGTGTAAGTGCGTGTAAGTGCGTGTACGTTCTTGTAAGTGTGCGTAAGTGCATGTAAGTACGTGTAGATGCGTGTGATAGCATGTAAGTGCGTGTGAGTGTGCATAAGTGTATCTAAGTGCGTGTAATTGTGTGGAAGAGCGTGTACATGCGTGTAAGTGTGTGTAAGTGCGTGTGAGTGCGTGTAAGTGCGTACGTGTGCGTGTAAGTGTGTGTAAGTCCATGTAAGTGCGTGTAAGTGTGTCTATGTGCGTGTAAGTGCGTGTAAGTTTGTGTCAATGTGTGTGAGTGCGTGTAACTATGTGTGAGTCCGTATAAGTGCATGTGAGTGCGTGTAAATGCGTATAAGTGCGTGTAGTGCGTGTAAGTGTGCGTAAGTGCGTGTGAGTGTGTGTGAGTGTGTGTAAGTGTGTGTAAGTGTACGTAAGTCTGTGTAAGTGTGTGTGAGTGCGTGTAAGTGCATGTAAGTACGTGTAAGTGTGTGTAAGTGTATGTAAGTGCGTGTGAGTGCGTGTAAGTACGTTTAAGTACGTTTAAGTGTATGTAAGTGCGTGTAAGTGCTTGTAAGTGCGTTTATGTGTGTATTAGTGCTTGTCAGTCCGTGTAAGTGTGTGTAAGGGCATGTGAGTGCATGTGAGTGCATGGAAGTATGTGTAAGTAGGTGTAAGTGTATGTAAGTGTGTGTAAGTCCGTGTAAGTGCATGTAAGTGTGCGAAAGTGTGTGTGAGTGCGTGTGAGTGTGCGTAAGTAGGTGTAAGTGTGGGTAAGTGCGTGTAAGTGCATGTGAGTGCATGTGAGTGCGTTAAAGTGCATGCAAGTACGTGTAAGTGTGTGCAAGTACGTGTAAGTGCGTGTAAGTGTGTGTAAGTACGTGTAAGTACGTGTAAGTGCATGTAAGTGCGTGTAAGTGCATGTGAGTACGTGTGAGTGCGTGTAAGTGTGTAAGTGCGTGTAAGTATGTGTAAGTATGTGTAAGTGCGTGTAAGTGCGTGTAAGTGCGTGTAAGTGCGTGTGAGTATGTGTAAGTGTGTGAAAGTGTGTTTAAGTGCGTGTAATGCCGTGTAAGTCCGTGTAAGTGCATATAGGTGCGTGTAATTACGTGTGAGTGTGTGTAAGTGTGTGAGAGTACATGTAAGTGTCTGTAAGTGCATGTAAGAGTGTGTAAATGCGTGTAAGTGCGTGTAAGTGCGTGTGAGTGTGTAAGTGCATATGAGTGCGTGTAAGTGTGTGTAAGTGTGTGTGAGTGTGTGTAAGTGTGTGAGAGTACATGTAAGTGTCTGTAAGTGCATGTAAGAGTGTGTAAATGCGTGTAAGTGCGTGTAAGTGCGTGTGAGTGTGTAAGTGCATATGAGTGCGTGTAAGTGTGTGTAAGCACGTGTAAGTGTGTGTAAGTGCGTGCAAGTTTCTGTGAATGTGTGTAAAAACGTGTAAACGAGTGTGAGTGCGTGTAAGTACATTTCACTGCGTGTAAGTGCCTGTGAGTGTGTGTAAGTGCATGTAAGTTCATGTAAGTACGTGTGCGTGCGTGTGATTGTGTGTGAGTGTGTATAAGTGCATGTAAGTGCGTGTAAGTCCGTATAAGTGCGTGTGAGTGTGTGTAAGTACATGTAAGTACATGTGAGTGCATGTGAGTGTGCGTGAGTGTGTGTAAGTGCGTGTAAGTATGTGTAAGTCCATGTAAGTGCGTGTGAGTACGTGTAAGTGTGTGTAAGTGTGTGCAAGTGCGTTTTAGTGCGTATAAGTATGTGTAAGTGTGTGTGAGTGCGTGTAAGTATGTGTAAGTAAGTGTAAGTGTGTGTAAGTCCGTTTAAGTGCGTGTAAGTGCTTGTAAGTGCGTGTAAGTGTGTGTAAGTGCGTGTAAGTAAGTAAAATTGCGTGTAAGTGCGTGTGAGGATGTGTGAGTACATGGAAGTGCGTATACGTACGTGTAAGTGTGTGTAAGTACGTGTAAGTGTGTATAAGTACGTGAAGGTACGTGTGAGTGTGTGTGAGTACGTGTAATTGCGTCTAAGTGTGTGTAAGTATGTGTACGTACATGTGAATGCGTGTGAGTGTGTTTCAGTGTGTTTAAATGCGCGTGAGTGCATGTGAGTGTGTGTGAGTGCGTGTGAATGCATGTAAGCGTTTGTAAGCGCATGTAAGTGCGTGTAAGTGCGTATAAGTGTGTGTGAGTACTTGTGAGTGCGTATACGTGTGTGTAAGTGCATGGAAGTGTGTGTAAGTCAGTGTGAGTACATGTGAGTATGTGCAAGTGCGTGTAAGTGCGTGTAAGTATGTGTAAGTCTGTGTAAGTGCATGTAAGTGCATAAAAGTCTGTATAAGTGCGAGTGAGTACGTGTAAGCATTGTAAGTATGTGTAAGTACGTGTACGTGTGTATAAGTATGTGGAAGTGCGTGTAAGTCCGTGTAAGTGCTTGTGAGTACGTATAAGTGCGTGTAAGTCCGTGTAAGTCCGTGTAAGTACGTGTGAGTACGTGTAAGTACGTGTGAGTACGTGTAAGAGAGTCTAAATGTGTGCAAGTGTGTGTGAGTGTGTGTAAGTGTGTGTAAGTGTGTGTAAGTGCATGTATGTCCGTTTAAGTACATCTAAGTCGTGTTAGTGCATCTTAGTGTGTGTAAGTACGTCTAAATGCATGTAAGTGTGTGTAAGTGTGTTTAAGTGTGTGTAAGTGCGTGTAAGTATGTGAAAGTACGTGAAAGTGTGTATAAGTGTGTGTAAGCACATGTAAGTGTGTGTAAGTGCCTGTAAGTGCGTGTTTGTGCCTGTAACTATGTTTAAGTATGTGTAAGTGCGTGTAAGTACGTGTGATTGCGTGTAAGTGCGTGTGAGTGTGTGTGAGTGCGTATAAATGCATATAAGTGCGTGTAAGTAGGGGTAACATTGTGTAAGTACGTATAAGTACGTGTAAGTGCGTGTAAATGTGTATGAGTGCGTGCAAGTGCGTGTGAGTGCGTGTAAGTACTTGTGAGTGTGTGTAAGTACGTGTGATTGCGTGTAAGTGCGTGTGAGTGTGTGTGAGTGCGTATAAATGCATATAAGTGCGTGTAAGTAGGGGTAACATTGTGTAAGTACGTATAAGTACGTGTAAGTGCGTGTAAATGTGTATGAGTGCGTGCAAGTGCGTGTGAGTGCGTGTAAGTGCGTGTGAGTACGTGTAAGCACCTACAAGTGCCTGTAAGTGGGTGTGCGTGCGTGTAAGTGCATGTAAGTGCGTGTAAATATGTGTATGTGCGTGTAAGCATGTGTAAGCGTGTGTAAGTGCGTGTAAGTATGTAAAAGTGTGGATAAGTGTGTTTGAGTGTGTGTAAGTGCGTGTAAGTACGTGTAACTTTGTGTAAGTGTGTGTGAGTGCGTGTAAGTACGTGTAAGTGCGTGTAAGTAAGTGTAAGTGTGTGTAAGTGTGTAAAAGTGCATATAATGACGTGTAAGTACGTGTAAATTTTTATGAGTGCGTGTAAGTACGTGTGAGTATGTGTAAGTGCGTGTGAGTGGGTGGAAGTGTGTGTAAGTATGTGTATATGTGTGTGAGTGTGTGCAAGTGCGTTTGACTGCATGTAAGTGTGTGTGACTGCGTGTAAGTGCGTATGAGTGTGTGTAAGTGTGTGTAAGTGTGTGTAAGTGTGTGTAAGTGTGTGTATGTACGTATAAGTACGTGTAAGTATGTGTAAGTGTATGTAAGTTTGTGGAACTATGTGTAAGTGTGCGTAAGTGTGTGTAATTGTGTGTAAGTGTGGGTAAGTGCGTGGGAGTACGTGTAAGTACATGTAAGTACCTGTAAGTGCGTGAAAGTGCGTGCAAGTGAGTGTAAGTATGTATAAATAAGTGTGTTGTGTATAAATTCATGTGAGTGTGTGTAAGTGCGTGTGAGTACGTGTAAGCATGTGTAAGTGTGTGTAACATGTGTAAGTGTGTGTGAAAACGTATTAATATGTATAAGTGCGTGTGAGTGCGTGTAAATGAGTGTAAGTGCGTGTAAGTACGTGTAAGTCCGTGTAAGTCCGTGTAAGTGGCTGTAAGTGTGTGTAAGTGTGTGTAAGTACGTGTATGTGCATGAAAGTGCGTGTAAGTGTGTGTAACTGCGTGTGAGTACGTGTAAGTGTGTGTGAGTGTGTGTGAGTACGTGTAAGTGTATGTAAGTGCGTGTAAACATGTGTAAGTGTGTGTAAGTGCATGTAAGTGCGTGTAAGTGCGTGTAAGTACGTCTAAGTGTGTGTGAGTGTGTGTAAGTGCGTATAAATGTGTGTAAGTGCGTGTAATTACGTGTGAGTGTGTGTAAGTCTGTGTAAGTAAGTGTGAGTGCGTGTGAGTGCGTGTGAGTGCGTGTAAGTGCGTGTAAGTGCGTGTAAGTTCGTGTATGTACGGGAAAGTGCGTGTATATGCGTGTGAGTGCCTGTAAGTGTGTGTAAGTGTGTGTGAGTGCGTGTAAGTGCGTGTGAGTGTATGTGAGTGCATGTAAGTACATGTAATTGCATGTAAGTACGTAAAAGCACGTATAAGTGCGTGTAAGTAGGTGTATATGTGTGTGAGTGCATGTAAGTGCGTGTGAGTGTGTGTAAGTGCGTGTGAGTGTGTGTAAGTCTGTGTATGTATGTGTAAGTCCGTGGAAGTGCGTATGAGTACGTGTAAGTATGTGCAAGTGCGTGTAAGTGCGTGTAAGTGTGTGTAAGTGTGCGTAAGTGTGTGAAAGTGCGTGTAAGTGTGTGTGAGTGCGTGTAAGTACGTGTGAGTGCGTGTAAGTGCGTGTAAGTGCGTGAGAGTGTGTGTAAGTGCGTGTAAGTGCGTGTAAGTGCGTGTGAGTGTGTAAGTGTGTGTGAGTGCATGTAAGTGTGTGTAAGTGTGTATAAGTGTGTGTAAGTGTGTGGAAGTGCGTGAAAGTGCTTGTAAGTGCATGTAAGTGCGTTTGAGTATGTGGAAGTGTGTGTAAGTGCGTGGAAGTGTGTGTAAGTGTGTGTAATTGCGTGTAAGTGCATGTAAGTGTGTGTAAGTGTGTATGAGTGTGTGTATGTGTGTGTAAGTGCGTGTAAGTACATGTAAGTGTGTGTAAGTACGTGTAAGTTTGTATAAGGCTGTGCAAGTGCGGGTACGTGTGTGTGAGTATGTGTAAGTGCGTGCAAGTGCGTGTAAGTTTGTGTAAGTGTGCGTTAGTGTGTATAACTGTGTATAAGTGCATGTAAGTGCGTGTAAGTGTGTGTATGTGAGTGTAAGTTTGTGTAAGTGCGTGTAAGTGTGTGTAAGTGCGTGCATGTGCGAGTAAATGCGTGTGAGTGCGTGTAAGTATGTGTGTGTACGTGTAAATGCGTGTAAGTGTGTCTAAATGCGTTTAAGTGCGTGTAAGTGTGTGTAAATGTGTGTTAGTGTGTACAAGTGCGTGTGAGTGCGTGTAAGTACGTGTGAGTGCGTGTGAGTGCATGTAAGTGTGTTTAACTTCCTCTAAGTGCATGTGAGTGTGTGTAAGTGCATATAAGTGTGTGTAAGTGCGTGTAAGTGTATGTAAATATGTGTAAGTGCATGTAAGTATGAATATGTGTCTGTAAGTGTGTGTAAGTGTGTGTAAGTGTGGGTAAGTGCATGTGAGTGCGTATAAGTACGAGTAAGATTGTAAAAGTGTATGTGAGTGCGTATAAGTGTGTGTAAGTATGTGTAAGTACGTATAAGTGCGTGTAAGTGCATGCAAATATGTGTAAGTACGTGTAAGTAGGTGTAAGTGTGTGTGAGTGCGTGTAAGTGCGTGTGAGTATGTGTAAGTGTATATAAGTGCATGTACGTTTGTGTAAATGTGTGTGAGTGTGTGTAAGTGCGTGTAAGTACATGTGAGTGCGTGTGAGTACGTGAGTGTGTATAAGTGTGTGGTAGTGCGTGTAAGTGCGTGTAAGTCCATATAGGTGCGTGTAAGTGCGTGTAAGTGTGTATAAGTACATGTAAGTGCGTGTACGTGTGTGTACGTGTGTGTAAATGCGTATGAGTGTGTGTAGGTGTGTGTGAGTGTGTGTGAGTATGTGTACGTGTTTAAAAGTGTTTTTAAGTGTGTGTAAGTGTGTATAAGTACGTGTAAGTGCGTGTAAGTGCGTGTAAGTACGTTTAAGTACGTGTAAGTGCATGTCTGTGTGTGTAAATGCGTGTAAATGCGTATAAGTACATGTAAGTGCGTGTAAGTGCATGTAAGTCCGTGTAACTATGTGTGAATGCGTATAAGTGCGTGTAAGTGTCTACAAGTGCGTGTAAGTGCATGTAAATGCGTGAAAGTACGAGTTAGTGCGTGTGAGTGTGTGTAAGTGTGTGTAAGTACGTGTGAGTGTGTGTAAGTTTGTGTGAGTGTGTGTGAGTGCATGTGAGTGATTGAAAGTACGTGTAAGTGCGTGCAAGTGTGTGTAAGTGTGTGTAAGTGCGTGTAAGTGTGTGTAAATGTGTATGAGTGTGTGTAAGTGTGTGTGAGTCCGTGTAAGTGTGTGTGAGTACGTGTAAGTGTGTATAAGTGTGTGTAAGTGTATGTAAGTGCGTGTAAGTGTGTGTAAGTACGTGGAAGTGTGTGTACATGAGTGGAAGTGCGTGTAAGTGCGTGTGAGGGTGTGTGAGTATGTGCAAGTGTGTGCAGTTCATGTATGTGCGTGTAAGTACATGTAAGTGTGTGTAAGTACGTGGAAGTGCATATAAGTGTGTGTGAGTGCGTGCGAGTGCGTGTTAGTGTGTGTGAGTACGTGTAAGTGTGTGTAAGTCCGTGTAAGTGCATGTAAATACGTGTAAGTGCGTGTAAGTATGTACAAGTGCGTGTAAGTACGTGTAAGTGCGTGTAAGTACGTGTAAGTGCGTGTAAATGTGTGTGAGTGGGTGTAAGTGCGTGTGATTGTGTGTAAGTGTGTGTAAGTGCGTGTAAGAGTGTGTACGTTTGTGTAAGTACGTGTAAGTGTTTGTAAGTGCATGTAAGTTTGTGTAAGTGTGTGTAATTGTGTGGTAGTGCGTGTAAGTGCGTATAAATAGGTGTAAGTGCGTGTAAGTGTGTGTAAGTGCGTTTGAGTGCGTCTAAGTATGTGTAAGTGCGTGTAAGTGGGTGTAAGTACGTGGAAGTGCGTTGAAGTGTGTGAAAGTATGTGTAAATGTGTGTGAGTGCGTGTAAT
>SZWC01012387.1:30683-51240 GCA_023375785.1 Penium margaritaceum | reverse complement strand
AAGTATGTGTAAGTGTGTGTGAGTGTGTGTGTGTGTGTGTGCGTGTGAGTGTGTGCAAGTGTGTCTAAGTGCGTGTAAGTGTGTTCATATATGTATAAGTGTGTGTTAGTGCGTATTAGTGTGGATAAGTGCGTGTAAGTTTGTGTAAGTACGTGTAAGTATGTGTGAGTGTGTGTGAGTGTATGTAAGTGCGTGTAAGTGCGTGTAAGTGCGTGTAAGTGTGTGTAAGTGAGTGTCAGTGCGTGTAAGTACGTGTAAGTGCGTGTAAGTGCATGTGAGTGTGTGAAAGTGTGTGTGAGTGCGTGTAAGCACGTGTGAGTACATATAAGTGTGTGTCAGTGCGTGTAAGTGCCTGTAAGTGCATGTGAGTGTCTGTAAGTGCCTATAAGTGAGTGTAAGTGCATGTAAGTACGTGTAAGTCCGTGTAAGTACGTGTAAGTGGGTGTATGTACGTTTAATTGGTTGTAACTGCGTGCAAATGTGTGTAAGTGCATGTACGTGTGTGAAAGTGCGTGTGAGTGGGTGTAAGTGCATGTAAGTGTGTATAAGTGCATGAGTACGTGTGAGTGCGTGTGAGTACGTGTAAGTAGGTGTAAGTGTGTGTAAGTGCGTGTACATATGTGTAAGTGCGTGTAAGTGTGTGGATGTATGTGCAAATGTCTGTGAGTGCGTGTGAGTGCGTTTTAGTGTGTGTAAGCATGTGTGAGTGCATGTAATTGTTCATAAGTACGTGTAAGTGCGTGTCGAAGTGTGTAAGTGTAAGTAAGTGCGTGTAAGTGCGTGTACGTCCGTGTAAGTGCGTGTGAGTGCAAGCAAGTATGCATAAGTGTGTGCAAGTGCATGTAAGTACGTGTAACTGCGTCTTAGTACGTGTGAGTGCGTGTGAGTGTGTGTGAGTGCGTGTAAGTATGTGTAAGTACGTGTGCGTTCTTGTAAGTCCGTGTATGTGCGTGTGAGTATGTGCAAGTGTGTGTTAGTGCGTGTAAGTGTGCGTAGGTGCATGGAAGTGAGTGTAACTATGTGTAAGTGCGTGTGAGTGTGTGTAATTGTGTATAAGTATCTTTAAGTGCGTGGAAGTCCATGTAAGTCCGTATAAGTGCGTGTAAGTGCATGTAAGTGTGTGTAAGTGTGTGTAAGTGCGTGTAAGTGCGTATAAGTACTTGTGAGTACGTGTAATTGTGTGTGAGAGTGTGTATGTGTGTTTGAGTGGGTATAAGTACGTGCAAGTGTGTGTAAGTGTGTGTAAGTGTGTGTAAGTGCATGTAAGTGTGTGTGAGTGTGTGTGAGTGTGTGTGAGTGTGTGTAAGTGCGTGTAAGTACATGTAAGTGCGTGTATGTGTGTGCAAATACATGTAAGTGCGTGTAAATGTGTGAGTGCGTGTAGGTACATGTGAGTGCGTGTAAGTGCGTGTGAGTTTGTGTAACTGCATGTACTTGCGTGTCAGTACGTATAAGTACGTGTGAGTGCGTGTAAGTGCGTGTAAGTACATGTGAGTGTGTGTAAGTGCGTAGGTATGTGTAAGTGTGTATATGTGTGTGTAAGTGTGTGTAAGTGCGTATAAGTGTGTGTAAGTACGTGTAAGTGTGTGTAAGTGTGGATAAGTGCGTGTTAGTGTGTGTAAGTGTGTATAAGCATTTGTAAGTTCGTGGAAGTGTGTCTGAGTGCGTGTAAGTGCGTGTAAGTGCGTGTAAGTCTGAGCCAGTGCGTGTCAGTGTGTGTAAGTACGTATAAGTGCGTGTATGTGTGTATAAGTGTGTGTAAGTGTGTGTAAATGCGTGTGAGTGTGTGTAAGTACTTGTGAGTGCATGTAAGTGCGTGTGATTGCGTATAAGTTCGTGTAAGTGCGTGTAAGTGCATGTAAGTGTGTCTAAGTACGTGTAAGTGCGTGTAAGTGCGTGTACATGTGTGTGAGTATGTGGAAGAGTATGTGAGTGCGTGTAAGTGCGTGTGAGTATGTGTAAGTGTGTGTAAGTGTGTGTAAGTATATCTAAGTACGTGTAAGTGTGTGTATGTGTGTGTAAATGTGTGTGAGTGCGTGTAAGTACGTGTGAGTGCATGTTAGTATGTGTGATTGTGTATAAGTGCGTGTAAGTGCGTGTAAGTGTGTGTAAGTGCGTGTGAGTGTGTGTGAGTATGTGTGAGTGTGTGTAAGTACGTGTAAGTACGTGTGTGTGCGTCTAAGTGCGTGTAATTACGTGTAAGTGTGTGTACGTATGTGTAAGTCTGTGTAAGTACGTGTTAGTGTGTGTAAGTGTGTGTAAGTGCATGTAAGTGCGTGTAAGTGCGTGTAAGTGTATATGAGTGCGTGTGAGTGGATGTAAGTGTGTGTGAGTGTGTGTAAGTATATGTAAGTACGTGTAAGTACATGGAAGTGTGTGTAAGTATGTATATGTATGTGTAAGTCTGTGTAAGTGCGTGTGAGTGTGCGTAAGTGGGTGTAAGTGGGTGTAAGTGCTTGTAAGTACGTGTAAGTACGTGTAAGTATGTGTAAGTGTGTGTGAGTGCATGTGAGTGTGTGTAAGTGTGGGTATATGTGTGTAAGTGCATGTAAGTTTGTGTAAGTACGTGTGAGTGTGTACAAGTGCGTGTAATTGCATGCAAGTGTGTGTAAGTGCGTGCAAGTATGTGTAAGTGCGTGTGAATATGTGTGAGTATGTGTGAGTGTGTGTAAGTGTGTGTAAGTACGTGTAAGTGCATATAAGTTCGTGTAAGCACGTGTCAGTGTGTGTAAGTGCGTAAAAGTACATGTAAGTGCGTTTAAGTGCGTGTGAGTGCGTGTGAGTACGTGTAAGTATGTGTGAGTGTGTGTAAGTATCTTTTAGTGTAATGAAGTGCGTGGAAGTCCGTGTAAGTTTGTGTAAGTGCGTGTAAGTATGTGTAAGTGTGTGTAAGTGTGTATGAGTGTGAGTAAGTGTGTGTAAGTGTGTGTACGTGTGTGTAAGTACGTGTAAGTACGTGTAAGTGCGTGCGAGTATGTGTAGGTGCGTGTAAGTGTGTGCAAGTGTGTGGAAGTGCGTGTAAGTCTGTGTGAGTGCGTGTAAGTACTTGTGAGTGTGTATGACTGTGTGCAAGTGCGTGTAAGTGCGTGTGAGTGCCTGTAAGTGGATATCAGTACGTGGAAGTGCATGTAAGTGTGTGCAAGTATGTGTGAGTGTGTGTAAGTGTGAGTACGTGCGTGTATATCCGTGTAAGTCCGTGTATGTACGTGTAAGTGCGTGTGAATGCATGTGAGTATGTGTAAGTGCGTGTGAGTATGTGTAAGTACGTGTAAGTGGGTGTAAGTGTGTGTGAGTGCGTGTAAGTGCGTGTAAGTGTGTGTGAGTGCGTGTAAGTACGTGTGAGTGTGTATGAGTGTGTGCAAGTGCGTGTAAGTGCGTGTGAGTGCCTGTAAGTGGATATCAGTACGTGGAAGTGCATGTAAGTGTGTGCAAGTATGTGTGAGTGTGTGTAAGTGTGAGTACGTGCGTGTATATCCGTGTAAGTCCGTGTATGTACGAGTAAGTGCGTGTGAATGCATGTGAGTATGTGTAAGTGCGTGTGAGTTTGTGTAAGTGCATGTACTTGCGTGTCAGTGCGTGTAAGTACGTGTGAGTGTGTATGAGTGTGTGCAAGTGCGTGTAAGTGCGTGTGAGTGCCTGTAAGTGGATATCAGTACGTGGAAGTGCATGTAAGTGTGTGCAAGTATGTGTGAGTGTGTGTAAGTGTGAGTACGTGCGTGTATATCCGTGTAAGTCCGTGTATGTACGTGTAAGTGCGTGTGAATGCATGTGAGTATGTGTAAGTGCGTGTGAGTATGTGTAAGTACGTGTAAGTGGGTGTAAGTGTGTGTGAGTACGTGTAAGTGCGTGTAAGTACGTGTAAGTGCGTGCAGGTGCGTCTGAGTGTGTGTATGTGTGTGTAAGTGCGTGTAAGTGCGTGTACGACCGTAAAAGTGCATGTGATTGCGTGTGAGTGCATGTAAGTGCGTGTAAGTGCGTGTAAGTTCATGTAAGTGTGTGTGAGTGCGTGTGAGTGCGTATGGATGCGTGTAAGTGCATGCATGTAAGTACGTGTAAGTGCGTGTAAGTGTGTGTTAGTGTGTGTTAGTGCATGTAAGTGTGTGTAAGTGCGTGTAAGTATGTGTAAGTACGTGTGAGTGCGTGTGAATGTGTGTAAGTACGTGTAAGTGCACGTAAGTGCGTATAAGTGCGTGTGAGTGTGTGTAAGTGTGTGTAAGAGAATACAAGTGCGTATAAGTATGTGTAAGTGCGTGTAAGTATGTGTAGGTGTGTGCAAATGTGTGTGTGTGCGTATGAGTGCGTGTGAGTGTGTGTAAGTACGTGTGAGTGCGTGTAATTGTGTGTAAGTACGTGTAAATGCATGTAGGTGCGTGCAAGTACATATGAGTAGGTGTGAGTGTGTGTATGTGTGTGTAAGTGCGTGTAAGTGCGTGTAAGTCTGTGTAAGTTTGTGTGAGTGCGTGCAAGTATGTATAAGTGTGTGTAAGTGCGTGTAAGTGTGTGTAAGTGCATTTTAGTGTGTGTGAGTGCCTGTGAGTGCGTGTGAGTGTGTGTAAGTATTTGTAAGTACGTGTGAGTGCTTGTAAGTCCGTGTATGTGCATGTGAGTGCGTGCAAGTGTGTGTCAGTGCGTGTAAGTACGCGTAAGTGCGTGGAAGTGAGTCTAAGTATGTGTAAGTGCATGTGAGTGCATGTAAATGTGTGTAAGTGTGTTTAAGTGCGTGTAAGTCCATGTAAGTCCGTATAAGTGCGTGTAAGTGCATATAAGTGTGTGTAAGTGTGCGTAAGTGCGTGTAAGTGCGTATAAGTACGTGTAAGTGCGTGTAATTGCGTGTGAGTGCATGTGAGTGTGTATGAGTACGTATAAGTACGTGCAACTATGTGTAAGTGTGTGTAAGTGCGTGTAAGTACGTATAAGTGCATGTTAGTACGTGTTAGTGCATGTAAGTGCGTGTAAGTGTGTTTAAGTGGCTGTAAGTGCATGTAAGTGCGTGTGAGTGTGTGTGAGTGTGTGTAGGTGCGTGTAAGTGTGTTTAAGTGCGTGTATGTGCATGTAAGTACATGTAAGTGCGTGTGAATGTGTGAGTGCGTGCAGGTGCATGTGAGTGCGTGTAAGTGTGTGTGAGTGTGTGTAAGTGCATGTAAGTGCGTGTAAGTGTGTTTAAGTGGCTGTAAGTGCATGTAAGTGCGTGTGAGTGTGTGTGAGTGTGTGTAGGTGCGTGTAAGTGTGTTTAAGTGCGTGTATGTGCATGTAAGTACATGTAAGTGCGTGTGAATGTGTGAGTGCGTGCAGGTGCATGTGAGTGCGTGTAAGTGTGTGTGAGTTTGTGTAAGTGCATGTACGTGCGTGTAAGTACGTGTGAGTGTGTGTGAGTGTGTGTAAGAGTGTAGGCACATGTAAGTGTGTATATGTGCATGTAAGTGCGTGGAAGTGCACATAAGTGTGTGTAAGTATGTGTATGTGTGTGTAAGTGTGGGTAAGTATGTGTTAGTGTGTGTATGTATGTGTAAGCATGTGTAAGTTCGTGTATGTGTGTGTGAGTTCATGTAAGTGCATGTTAGTGTATGTAAGTGTGTGCAAGTATGTGTAAGTGCATGTAAGTGCGTGTAAGTGCGTGTAAGTGTGTGTAAGTATGTGTAAGTGCATTTAAATGTGTATGAGTGTGTTTAAGTACTTGTAAGTGCATGTAAGTGCGTGTGAGTGCGTGTAAGTGAGTGTAAGTACGTGTAAATGTGTGTGAGTGTGTCTAAGTGCGTGTAAGTATGTGTAAGTGAGTGTACATGTGTGTGAGTGCCTGTAAGTGTGTGTGAGTACGTGTAAGTGTGTATGAGTATGTGTAAGTACGTGTAATTGTGTGTAAGTGTATCTAAGTACGTGAAAGTGTGGGTATGTGTGTGTAAATGTGTGTGGATGCGTGTAAGTACGTGTGAGTACGTGTAAGTGTGTGTGAGTGTGTGTAAGTGAAAGTAAGTGCGTGTAAGTGTGTGTAAGTGTGTGTGAGTGCGTGTGAGTATGTGTGAGTGTGTGCAAGTGCGTGTACGTGTGTGTAAGTCTGTGTAAGTAAGAGTGAGTGCGTGTAAGTGTGTGTAAGTGCGTGTAAGTGTGTATGACTGCGTGTGAGTGGATGTAAGTGCGTGTGAGTGTGTATAAGTATGTGTAAGTAAGTGTAAGTGCGTGTAAGTGTGTGTAAGTGTGTGTGAGTGCGTGTGAGTATGTGTGAGTGTGTGCAAGTGCGTGTACGTGTGTGTAAGTCTGTGTAAGTAAGAGTGAGTGCGTGTAAGTGTGTGTAAGTGCGTGTAAGTGTGTATGACTGCGTGTGAGTGGATGTAAGTGCGTGTGAGTGTGTATAAGTATGTGTAAGTAAGTGTAAGTGCGTGTAAGTCTGTGTAACTGCATGAATTGCGTGGAAGTGCGTCAAAGTATGTGTAAGTGTGTGTCAGTCTGTGTAAGTGCGTGTGAGTGTGTGGAAGTGCATGTAAGTGCTTGTAAGTACTTGTAAGTGCATGTAAGTGCATTTAAGTGTGTGAGTGCGTGTGAGTGTGTGTAAGTGTGTGTAGGTGCCTATAAGTGCGTGTAAGTCTGTGTAAATGTGTGTGAGTGTGTAGAAGTGCATGTAAGTGCATGCAAGTGTGTGCAAGTGCGTGTAAGTACGCGTAAGTGCGTATGAGTATGTGTGAGTACGTGTGAGTATGTGTAAGTGTGTCTAAGTACGTGTAAGTGCGTATAAGTCCGTGTAAGTGCGTGTGAGTGCGTGCAAGTACGTGTAAGTACGTGTATGTGTGTAGAAGTACGTGTGAGTGCGTGTAAATACGTGTAAGTTTGTGTGAGTGTGTGTAAGTATGTGTAAGTGCATGTAAGTCTGTGTAAGTCCGTGTAAGTGCATTTAAGTGTGTGTAAGTGTGTGTAAGTGTGTATGAGTGTGTATAAGTGTGTATACGTGCATGTACGTGTGTGTAAGTGCGTGTAAGTACGTGTAAATGCGTGTGAGTTTGTGTAGGCACGTGTAAGTGCGTGCAAGTATGTGGAAGTGCGTGTAAGTCCGTGTGAGTGCGTGTAAGTGCTTGTGAGTGTGTATAAGTGCGTGTAAGTGCGTATAAGTGCGTGTGAGTGCCTCTAAGTACGGATAAGTACGTATAAGTGTGTGTTAGTTCGTGCAAGTATGTGTGAGTGCGTGTATGTGTGAGTAAGTGCGTGTAAGTCCGTGTAAGTCCATGTAAGTGCGTGTAAGTGCGTGTAAATACGTGTGAGTATGTGTAAGTGCGTGTGAGAGCGTGTGAGTGCGTGTAAGTGTGTGTAAGTATGTGTGAGTACGTGTAGGTGCATGTAAGTGTATGTAAGCACGTGCAAGTACATGTGAGTATGTGTATGTGTGTCTAAGTGCGTGTAAGTGCGTGTACGTCCGTATAAGTGCATGTGAGTGCGTGTGAGTGCATGTAAGTAGGTGTAACTACATGTAAGTGCGTGTACGTGCATGTGAGTGCGTGTGATTGTGTATGGGTGCGTGTAAGTGTGTGTAAGTGCGTGCGGGTAAGTGCTTGTAAGTGCGTGTAACTGTGTGTTAGTGCGTGTTAGTGCGTATAAGTGCGTGTAAGTATGTAGAGGTATGTGTAAGTGTGTGTGAGTGCGTGTGAGTATGTGTAAGTGTGTGTAAGTGTGTGTAAGTGTGTGTAAGTCTGTGTAAGTAAGAGTGAGTGCGTGTAAGTGTGTGTAAGTGCGTGTAAGTCCGTGTGAGTATGTGTAAGTGCGTGTGAGAGCGTGTGAGTGCGTGTAAGTGTGTGTAAGTATGTGTGAGTACGTGTAGGTGCATGTAAGTGTATGTAAGCACGTGCAAGTACATGTGAGTATGTGTATGTGTGTCTAAGTGCGTGTAAGTGCGTGTACGTCCGTATAAGTGCATGTGAGTGCGTGTGAGTGCATGTAAGTAGGTGTAACTACATGTAAGTGCGTGTACGTGCATGTGAGTGCGTGTGATTGTGTATGGGTGCGTGTAAGTGTGTGTAAGTGCGTGCGGGTAAGTGCTTGTAAGTGCGTGTAACTGTGTGTTAGTGCGTGTTAGTGCGTGTAAGTGCGTGTAAGTATGTAGAGGTATGTGTAAGTGTGTGTGAGTGCATGTGAGTATGTGTAAGTGTGTCTAAGTACGTGGAAGTACGCATAAGTGCGTGTAAGTGCATGTACGTATGTATAAATGTGTGTGGGTAAGTGTAAGTGCCTCTGAGTGCGTGAAAGTGCTTGTGAGTGCATGTAAGTGTGTGTAAGTGTGTGTAAGTACGTGTAAGCACGTGTAAGTACGTATGACTGCATGTGAGTGCGTGTGAGTATGAGTAAGTGGTTGTAAATAGGTATAAGTGCGTGTAAGCTCGTGTAAGTGTGTGTAAGTGCGTGTAAGTGCATGTGAGTGCGTGTGAGTATGAGTAAGTGGTTGTAAATAGGTATAAGTGCGTGTAAGCTCGTGTAAGTGTGTGTAAGTGCGTGTAAGTGCATGTGAGTGCCTGTGAGTGTGTGTAAGTGTGTGTAAGTGCGTATAAGTAGGTTTAAGTGTGTGTATGTGCGTGTAAGTGCATGTAAGTGCATGTAAGTATGTGTAAATGTGTGTGAGTACGTGTAAGTGCGTGTGAGTGCGTGTAAGTGTGTGTGAGTGCGTGTAAGTGCGTGTAAGGGTGTGTACGTTCTTGTTAGTGCATGTGAGTGCGTGTTAGTGGGTATAAGTGCGTGTAAGTGCATGTAAGTGTGTGTAAATGCGTGTAAGTGTGTGTAAGTGGATGTATGTGCGTGTACATGCGTGTAAGTGCGTGTAACTTTGTGTAAGTGTGTGTAAGTGCGTGTAAGTGTGTGTAAGAGGGGATAACTGAGTGTGAGTGTGTGTAAGTACATGGAACTGCGTGAAAATACATGTGAGTGTGTGTGAGTATGTATAAGTGTGTGTAAGTGTGTGTAAGTGTGTGTGAGTATGTGTGAGTATGTGTGAGTGCATGTAAGTGCGTATAAGTGCATGTAAGTACGTGTAAGTGCATATAAGTGCGTGTAAGTGGGTGTATGTATGTTTAATTGGTTGTGAGTATGTGTAAGTGTGTGTAAGTGTGTGTAAGTGTGTGTAAGTGTGTGTAAGTGTGGGTAAGTGCGTGTGAGTGTGTGTAAGTACGTGTAAGTATGTGAAAGTGTGGGTGAGTACGTGTGATTACGTGTAAGTGTGTGTAAGTGTGTGTAAGTACGTATGAGTGCGTGTCAGTGTGTGTGAGTGCGTGTAAGTGTGTGTAAGTGCGTGTAAGTGCGTGTAAGTATGTGAAAGTGTGTGTGAGTGCGTGTGAGTGTGTGTAAGTATGTGTAAGTTTGTATAGGTGCATGTGAGTGCGTGTGAGTGTGTGTGAGTGTGTGTAAGTATGTGTAAGTGCGTATAAGTGCGTGTAAGTATGTGTAAGTGCGTTTAAGTGTGAGTAAGTATGTGCAAATTTGTGTGAGTGCGTGTGAGTGTGTTTGAGTGTGTGTAAGTGCTCGTTAGTGCGTGTAATTGTGTGTAAGTCCGTGTAAGTGCGTGTAAGAGCGTGTGTGTACGTAAGAGTGTGTGCAAGTGTGTATAAGTGCGTGTAAGTGCGTGTAAGTCCGTGTAAGTGCGTGTGAGTGTGTGCAAGTACGTATAAGTGTGTGTAAGTACGTGTACGTACTTGTAAGTGTGTGTTAGTGCGTGTGAGTGTATTTGAGTGCATGTGAGTGCGTGTAAGTATCTATACGTACGTGTGAGTGCTTGTAAGTCTGTGTGAAAGTGTGTGCAAGTACGTGAAAGTGCGTGTAAGTGTGTGTAAATGTGTGTTAGTCCGTGTAAGTGCGTGTGAGTGTGTACAAGTGTGTGTAAGTGCATGTAAGTGTGTGTAAGTGCGTGTAAGTACGTGTAAGTGCGTGTGAGTATGTGTGAGTGCATGTGAGTGTGTATAAGTGTGTATAAGTACGTGTAAGTTTATACAAGTCGGTGTAAGTGTGTGTGAGTACGTGCAACTGCGTGTAAGTGCGTGTAAGTGCGTGTAAGTACGTGCTATTGCGTGTAAGTATGTGTAAGTAGGTGTGAGTGTGTGTAAGTATGTGTAAGTGTGTTTAAGTGTGTGTAAGTCTGTGTAAGTATGTGTAAGTACGTGTAAGTATGTGTAAGTGTGTGTAAGTGCATATGAGTGTATGTAAGTGCGTGTAAGCACTTGTAAGTGCGGGTGAGTGTGTGTAGGTACGTGTTAGTGCGTGCAAGTGTGTGGAAGTACGTGTAAGTCCGTGTGAGTGCGTGTAAGTGCGTGTGAGTGTGTATAAATGTGTGTAAGTACATGTAAGTGCGTGTAAGTGCGTACAAGTATGTGTGAGTGCGTGGAAGTGTGAGTAAGTGCGTGTAAGTCTCTGTAAGTCCGTGCAAGTGTGTGTAAGTGCGTGTAAATGCGTGTGAGTATGTGTAAGTGCATGTGAGTTCTTGTAAGTACGTTTAAGTGCATGTAAGTGTGTGTAAGTGCGTGTTAGTGCGTGCAAGTGCGTGTGAGTGTGTGTATGTGTGTGTAAGTGCGTGTAAGTGCGTGTACGTCTGTATAAGTGCATGTGAGTGCATGTGAGTACATGTAAGTGCATGTAAGTGCGTATAAGTGTGTGTAAATGCATGTGAGTGTGTGTGAGTGCATATGGGTGCGTGTAAGTACGTGTAAGTACATGTAAGTGTGTGTAAGTACGTGAAAGTGTGTGCTAGTGCGTGTTAGTTCATGTAACTCTGTGTAAGTGGGTGTAGGTATGTGTAAGTGCGTGTGAGTGCGTGTGAGTGTGTGTAAGTGCGTGTAAGTACGTGTAAGTACATGTAAGTGTGTGTAAGTACGTGAAAGTGTGTGCTAGTGCGTGTTAGTTCATGTAACTCTGTGTAAGTGGGTGTAGGTATGTGTAAGTGCGTGTGAGTGCGTGTGAGTGTGTGTAAGTGCGTGTAAGTCGTGTAAGTGCGTATAAGTGCGTGTAAGTGCATGTAAGTGCGTATAAATGTGTTTGAGTGCGTGTAAGTGCGTGTGAGTGCGTGTGAGTGTGTGTAAGTGCGTGTAAGTCGTGTAAGTGCGTATAAGTGCGTGTAAGTGCATGTAAGTGCGTATAAATGTGTTTGAGTGCGTGTAGGTGTGCGTGAGTGGGTGTAAGTGCGTGTGAGTACGTGTAAGTGCGTATAAGTGTGTGTAAGTACGTGTAAGTACGTGCAAGTGCGTGTGAGTACTTGTGAGTGCATGTGAGTACGTGTAAGTGTGTATAAGTGCTTGTAAGTGCGTGTAAGTGTGTGTAAGTGTGCATAAGTGCGTGTTAGTGGGTGTTAGTGCGTGTAAGTATGTATAAGTGTGTGTAAGTGTATGTAAGGGCGTGTGAGTGCGTGTGAGTGTGTGTAAGTGTGGGTAAGTGCATGTAAGTACGTGTAAGTGCGTGTAAGTATGTGTGTATGCATGTAAGTGCTTGTAAGTATGTGTAAATGTGTGTGTGTATGTGTAAGTGCGTGTGAGTGCGTGTAAGTACGTGTGAGTACGTGTAAGGGTGTGTAAGGGCATGTAATTTCTTGTAAGTGGATGTGAGTGCGTGTAAGTGGGTATAAGTGCGTGTAAGTGCATGTAAGTACGTGGAAGTGCGTGTAAGTTTGTGTATGTGGATGTATGTGCGTGTATGTGCATGTAAGTGCGTGTAATTTTGTGCAAGTGCATGTAAGTGCTTACAAGTGTGTGCAAGTGTGGATAACTACGTGTGAGTACGTGTAAGTGCGTGTAAGTGTGTGTAAATGCGTGTGAGTGCGTGTGAGTGTGCGTAAGTGCGTGTGAGTGCGTGTAATTTCATGTGAGTATGTATAAATGCGTTTAAGTGCGAGTAAGTACGTGTAAGTACGTGCAAGTGCGTATGAGGGCGTGTAAGTGTGTACAAGTGCATGTAACTGCATATACGTCCGTGTAAGTGCGTGTGAGTGCGTGTAAGTGCGTGTAATTGCGTTTAAGTGTGTGTAAGTGCGTGTAAGTTTATGTGAGTGTGTGTGAGTGCGTGTGAGTGTGTGGAAGTGTGTGTGAGTGTGTGTAAGTGCATGTAAGTGCGTGTAAGAGTGTGTTATCGCATTCATGAAGAGAGAGAATGGTACAAGGAGCTAGCGTGGACCAGACTCTGGTTCCAGGCAGGTTTGTACAAACGAAGAGAAAGTAGCGAACTGCCTACTGAACAGCACACAACGCTATACAAAGGAACTACTCGCGGCCCACAAAAGCGAGGTCCGCCTCTGCTGGACCCTCCTCACGTCGCAGAAGAGCTCGCTGAGCTCGGTCAACGTCCTCCTCCAGAGCAGCGTCTGCTGCCCACTCGGCTGCACGTCGTCGGAACTGCTGGGCCTGGGCCCGCTGCAGGGTGACTGCCAGTCGCTGACTGAGCAGGGCACGGAGAGGTCGCGCCGTGCCCTCNTTTGTACAAACGAAGAGAAAGTAGCGAACTGCCTACTGAACAGCACACAACGCTATACAAAGGAACTACTCGCGGCCCACAAAAGCGAGGTCCGCCTCTGCTGGACCCTCCTCACGTCGCAGAAGAGCTCGCTGAGCTCGGTCAACGTCCTCCTCCAGAGCAGCGTCTGCTGCCCACTCGGCTGCACGTCGTCGGAACTGCTGGGCCTGGGCCCGCTGCAGGGTGACTGCCAGTCGCTGACTGAGCAGGGCACGGAGAGGTCGCGCCGTGCCCTCGGAACCGCCATGCCTGGCGAGGCGCCTCTCCGAAGCTGTCGTTGCTCTGCGCAAAACCTCGCCCAAGCTGCGGGAGCAGGCGCCCAGGGTCTCCATAGCGGGGAAGATGAAGTCGATCTGGTCCCGGACCGCCCGTCTAAGAGTGTGTTAGTGTGTATTTATGTGTGTAAGTGCGTGTAAGTTTGTGTACGTGCGTGTAAATGCATGTGAATGCATGTGAGTGTGTGAGAGTGCATGTAAGTGCGTCTAAGTGTGTTTAAGTGTGTGTAAGTGTGTGTGAGTGATGTAAGTATGTGTGAGTGCATGTAAGTACGTGTTAGTGCGTGTAAGCGCCTGTAAGTGCGTGTGAGTGTGTGTAAGTGTGTATAAATGCATGTAAGTGCATGTAACTACGTGTTAGTGCGTGTAAGTGCGTGTAAGTGGATGTATATACATTTAATTGGTTGTAAGTGCGTGTAAGTGTGTGTAAGTGTGTGTAAGTGTGTGTAAGTGTGTATAAGTGTGGGTAAGTGCATGTGAGTGTGTGTAAGTGTGTGTAAGTGTGTGAAAGTGTGTGTGAGTGTATGTGAGTAAGTGTAAGTGCGTGTAAGTGTGTGTAAGTGCGTGTGAGTGTGTGTGAGTGTGTGTGAGTGTATCTAAGTGTGTGTAAGTGCGTATGAGTATGTGTAAGTGCATGTGAGTGTGTGCAAGTGTGTACAAATGTATGTGAGTACGTGTGAGTGCGTCTGAGTGTGTGTAAGTGTGTAAGATTGCATGTAATTGTGTGTAAGCATGAGTCAGTGCGTGTAAGTGCGTGTAAGTGCGTGTGTGTACGTGTGAGTGTGTGTAAGTGTGTGTAAGTGCGTGTAAGTATGTGTCAGTCCGTGTAAGTTTGTGTGAGTGCATGCAAGTACGTATAAGTGTGTGGAAGTGTGTGTAAGTACGTGTAAGTGCATGGTAGTGTGTGTGAGTGCGTGTGAGTGCATGTGAGTGCCTGTAAGTCCGTGTAAGTATGTGTAAGTGCGTGCAACTGTGTGTAAGTGTGTATGAATATATGTAAGTACGTGTAAGTATGTGTATGTGTGTGTAAGTGTGTGTAAGTGTGTATAAGTGCGTGTGAGTATGTGTAAGTATGCGTAAGTGCGTGTCAGTGTATGAAAGTGCATGTACATCTGCGTAAGTGCGTGTGAGTACATGCAAGTACGAGAAAGTGCATGTAAGTTTGTGTGAGTACCTGTAAGTGTGTGTAAGTGTGTCTATGTGTGTGTAAGTACGTGCAAGTACGTGTGAGTGTGTGTAAGTGCGCGTAAGTGCGTGTAAGTACGTGTAAGTCTGTGTAAGTGCGTGTAAGTACGTGTGAGTGCATGTGAGTGTGTGTAAGTCTGTGTAAGTGTGTGTGAGTGCGTGTAAGTGCGTGTGAGTGTGTAAACGTGCGTGTAAGTGCGTGTGAGTGCATGTAAATGTGTGTGAGTGCGTGTAAGTACATGTAAGTGTGTGTAAATGCGTGTGAGTGTTTGTAAGTCCGTGTAAGTGTGGATAAGTGTGTACAAGTACGTGTAAGTGTGTGTAAGTGCATGTTAGTGCATGTTAGTGCATATAAGTGCGTGCAAGTATGTTTAAGTGCGTGTAAGAACGTATAAGTGCGTGTAAATGCATGTATATACGTGTGAATGTGTGTGAGTGTGTGTAAGTGTGTGTGAGTGCGTATAAGTGTATGGGAGTTTGTGTAAGTGCGTGTAAGTACGTATAAGTGCGTGTAAGTATGTGTGAGTGTGTGTGTGTACGTGTGAGTGTGTGTAAGTGCGTGTAAGTGCGTGTTAGTCTGTGTCAGTGTGTGTGTAAGTGTGTGTAAGTGTGTGTATGTGCATGCAAGTGGGTATAAATGCGTGTAAGTGCATGTGAGTGCATGTGAGTGTGTGTAAGTGCGTGTAAGTGCATGTACGTCCATGTAAGTGTGTGTAGGTGCGTGTAAGTGCATGTAAGTATGTGTAAGTGCGTGTGCGTCTGTATAAGTCCGTGTAAGTATGTGTGAGTACGTGGAAGTGTGTGTAAGTGCTTGTAACTACTTGTAAGTACGTGTAAGAATGTGTAAGTGCGTGTAAGTATGTGTGAGTATGTGTGAGTTTGTGTAAGTGTGTGTAAGTGCATGTAAGTACGTGTGAGTGCCTACAAGTGCGTGTAAGTGTGTGGAAGTGTGTATATGTCCGTGTAAGTGTGCATAAGTATGTGTAAGTGTGTGTAAGTATGTATAAGTGCATGTAAGTGTGTCTAAGTGCGTGTAAGTGTGTCTAAGTGCGTGTAAATGCGTGCAAGTACGTGGGAGTGTGTGTAGGTGCGTGTAAGTGCGTGTAAGTGTGTAGAAGTGTGTGTAAGTCTGTATAAGTACGTGTGAGTGCGTGTAAGTGCCTGTAAGTACGTGTAAGTGCATGTGAGTGTGTGTATGTGCGTATAAGTGCGTGTAAGTGCATGTAAGTATGTGCAAGTGCGTGTGAGTGCATGTAAATGTGTGTAAGTACGTGTAAGTGCGTATAAGTACGTGTAAGTGCGTGTAAGTGCGTGTAAAAGTGTCTATACGTGTGCAAGTACGTGTAAGTGTGTGTAAGTGCGTGTACATGCGTTAAGTGCGTGTAAATGTGTATAAGTGCATGTAAGTGTGTGTGAGTGCATGGAAGTACGTGTAAGTGCATGCATGTGCCTGTAAGTGCGTGTGAGTGCATGTAAATGTGTGTAAGTACGTGTTAGTGTGTGGAAGTGCATGTAAGTGCGTGTAAGTACATGTACGTGCGTGTAAGTGTGTGTATGTGCATGCAAGTGGGTATAAATGCGTGTAAGTGCATGTAAGTACGTGTAAGTATGTATAAGTGCATGTAAGTGTGTGTGAGTGCATGGAAGTACGTGTAAGTGCATGCATGTGCCTGTAAGTGCGTGTGAGTGCATGTAAATGTGTGTAAGTACGTGTTAGTGTGTGGAAGTGCATGTAAGTGCGTGTAAGTACATGTACGTGCGTGTAAGTGTGTGTATGTGCATGCAAGTGGGTATAAATGCGTGTAAGTGCATGTAAGTACGTGTAAGTATGTATAAGTGCATGTAAGTGTGTGTGAGTGCATGGAAGTACGTGTAAGTGCATGCATGTGCCTGTAAGTGCGTGTGAGTGCATGTAAATGTGTGTAAGTACGTGTTAGTGTGTGGAAGTGCATGTAAGTGCGTGTAAGTACATGTACGTGCGTGTAAGTGTGTGTATGTGCATGCAAGTGGGTATAAATGCGTGTAAGTGCATGTAAGTACGTGTAAGTATGTATAAGTGCATGTAAGTGTGTGTGAGTGCATGGAAGTACGTGTAAGTGCATGCATGTGCCTGTAAGTGCGTGTGAGTGCATGTAAATGTGTGTAAGTACGTGTTAGTGTGTGGAAGTGCATGTAAGTGCGTGTAAGTACATGTACGTGCGTGTAAGTGTGTGTATGTGCATGCAAGTGGGTATAAATGCGTGTAAGTGCATGTAAGTACGTGTAAGTATGTATAAGTGCATGTAAGTGTGTGTGAGTGCATGGAAGTACGTGTAAGTGCATGCATGTGCCTGTAAGTGCGTGTGAGTGCATGTAAATGTGTGTAAGTACGTGTTAGTGTGTGGAAGTGCATGTAAGTGCGTGTAAGTACATGTACGTGCGTGTAAGTGTGTGTATGTGCATGCAAGTGGGTATAAATGCGTGTAAGTGCATGTAAGTACGTGTAAGTATGTATAAGTGCATGTAAGTGTGTGTGAGTGCATGGAAGTACGTGTAAGTGCATGCATGTGCCTGTAAGTGCGTGTGAGTGCATGTAAATGTGTGTAAGTACGTGTTAGTGTGTGGAAGTGCATGTAAGTGCGTGTAAGTACATGTACGTGCGTGTAAGTGTGTGTATGTGCATGCAAGTGGGTATAAATGCGTGTAAGTGCATGTAAGTACGTGTAAGTATGTATAAGTGCATGTAAGTGTGTGTGAGTGCATGGAAGTACGTGTAAGTGCATGCATGTGCCTGTAAGTGCGTGTGAGTGCATGTAAATGTGTGTAAGTACGTGTTAGTGTGTGGAAGTGCATGTAAGTGCGTGTAAGTACATGTACGTGCGTGTAAGTGTGTGTATGTGCATGCAAGTGGGTATAAATGCGTGTAAGTGCATGTAAGTACGTGTAAGTATGTATAAGTGCATGTAAGTGTGTGTGAGTGCATGGAAGTACGTGTAAGTGCATGCATGTGCCTGTAAGTGCGTGTGAGTGCATGTAAATGTGTGTAAGTACGTGTTAGTGTGTGGAAGTGCATGTAAGTGCGTGTAAGTACATGTACGTGCGTGTAAGTGTGTGTATGTGCATGCAAGTGGGTATAAATGCGTGTAAGTGCATGTAAGTACGTGTAAGTATGTATAAGTGCATGTAAGTGTGTGTGAGTGCATGGAAGTACGTGTAAGTGCATGCATGTGCCTGTAAGTGCGTGTGAGTGCATGTAAATGTGTGTAAGTACGTGTTAGTGTGTGGAAGTGCATGTAAGTGCGTGTAAGTACATGTACGTGCGTGTAAGTGTGTGTATGTGCATGCAAGTGGGTATAAATGCGTGTAAGTGCATGTAAGTACGTGTAAGTATGTATAAGTGCATGTAAGTGTGTGTGAGTGCATGGAAGTACGTGTAAGTGCATGCATGTGCCTGTAAGTGCGTGTGAGTGCATGTAAATGTGTGTAAGTACGTGTTAGTGTGTGGAAGTGCATGTAAGTGCGTGTAAGTACATGTACGTGCGTGTAAGTGTGTGTATGTGCATGCAAGTGGGTATAAATGCGTGTAAGTGCATGTAAGTACGTGTAAGTATGTATAAGTGCATGTAAGTGTGTGTGAGTGCATGGAAGTACGTGTAAGTGCATGCATGTGCCTGTAAGTGCGTGTGAGTGCATGTAAATGTGTGTAAGTACGTGTTAGTGTGTGGAAGTGCATGTAAGTGCGTGTAAGTACATGTACGTGCGTGTAAGTGTGTGTATGTGCATGCAAGTGGGTATAAATGCGTGTAAGTGCATGTAAGTACGTGTAAGTATGTATAAGTGCATGTAAGTGTGTGTGAGTGCATGGAAGTACGTGTAAGTGCATGCATGTGCCTGTAAGTGCGTGTGAGTGCATGTAAATGTGTGTAAGTACGTGTTAGTGTGTGGAAGTGCATGTAAGTGCGTGTAAGTACATGTACGTGCGTGTAAGTGTGTGTATGTGCATGCAAGTGGGTATAAATGCGTGTAAGTGCATGTAAGTACGTGTAAGTATGTATAAGTGCATGTAAGTGTGTGTGAGTGCATGGAAGTACGTGTAAGTGCATGCATGTGCCTGTAAGTGCGTGTGAGTGCATGTAAATGTGTGTAAGTACGTGTTAGTGTGTGGAAGTGCATGTAAGTGCGTGTAAGTACATGTACGTGCGTGTAAGTGTGTGTATGTGCATGCAAGTGGGTATAAATGCGTGTAAGTGCATGTAAGTACGTGTAAGTATGTATAAGTGCATGTAAGTGTGTGTGAGTGCATGGAAGTACGTGTAAGTGCATGCATGTGCCTGTAAGTGCGTGTGAGTGCGTATAAGTGCGTGTAAGTATGTGTAAGTGTGTATAAGTGCATATAAGTACATGTTAGTGCGTGCTAGTGCATGTAAGTGCGTGTAGGTGCGTGTAAGTACGTGTAAGTGTATGTGAGTACATGTGAGTATGTCTAAGTGTGTGTAAGTGCGTGTAAGTGTGTGTAAGTGTGTATAAGTATGTGTAAGTGCATGTAAGTGTGTATGAATGTGTGTGAGTGCGTGTAAGTATATGTGAGTGCGTGTAAGTACGTGTGAGTTTGTGTAAGTACATATAAGTACGTGTAAGTACGTGTAACTGCGTGTGAGTGCGTGTGAGTGCGTGTGAGTGTTTGTAAGTGTGTGTAAGTATGTGTAACTCTGTGTAAGTGTGTGTGACTGCGTGTAAGTGCATGTAAGTGCGTGTAAGTGCATGTGAGTGTGTGAGAGTGTGTATAAGTGCGTGTGAGTGCGTATGAGTGTGTGTAAGTGCGTGTTTGTACATGTAAGTCCGTGTAAATGTGTGTAAGTGTGAGTAAGTACGTGTAAGTCCGTGTAAGTCTGTGAAAGTGCGTGTGAGTACATGGAAGTGCGTGTAAGTGCCTGTAAGTGCTTGTATGTGCGTGTAAGTGTATGTGTGTGTAAGTGCGTGTGAGTGCGTGTGAGTGCGTGTTAGTGCGTGTGTGTATGTGCAAGTGCGTGTAAGTGTGTGTAAGCATGTGTAAGTGCGTGTAAGTGCCTGTAAGTGCGTGTGAGTGCGTGTGAGTGTGAATGAGTGCATGTAAGTGTATGTAAGTACGTATAAGTACGTGGAAGTACGTGTAAGTCTGTGTAAGTGTGTATGAGTGTGTGCAAGTTTGTGTAAGTACGTGTAAGTGCGTGTAAGTGCTATGAGTGCATGTAAGTGCGTGTAAGTGTGTGTAAGTGTGTGTAAGTGTGTGTAAGTCCGTGTAAGTCCGTGTAAGTGCATGTAAGTGCGTGTAAGTGTGTGTAAGTATGTATGAGTGCATGTAAGTGTGTGTAAGTGAGTGTAAGTGTGTATAAGTGATTGTAAATACGTGTAAGTACGTGTGAGTGTGTGTAGTTGCGTGTAAGTGCGTGTGTGTGTATGGAAGTGGGTGTAAGTGCGTGTAAGTGCGTGTGAGTGCGTGTAAGTACGTGTGAGTGCGTGTAAGTGCGTGTAAGTGTGTGTAAGTGCGTGTAAGTGTGTGTAAGTGCGTGTAAGTGCGTATGAGTGTGTGTAAGTACGTCTAAGTGTGTGTACGTGTGTATAAGTGCGTACAAGTGTGTGTGAGTACGTGTAAGTGCTTGTAGGTGCGTGGAAGTGCGTGTATGTTCGTGTAAGTGCGTGTAAGTATGTGTAAGTGTGTGGAAGTGTGTGTACGTGTGTATAAGTGCGTACAAGTGTGTGTGAGTACGTGTAAGTGCTTGTAGGTGCGTGGAAGTGCGTGTATGTTCGTGTAAGTGCGTGTAAGTATGTGTAAGTGTGTGGAAGTATGTATACGTATGTTTAAGTGTGTGTAAGTCTTTGTAAGTGCGTGTGAGTGCGTGTAAGTACATGTGAGCGCAAGTAAGTGTATGTAAGTGCGTTTAAGTGCATGTGAGTGCGTGTAAGTGCGTGTAAGTGCGTGTAAGTGCGTGTAAGTGTGTGTAAGTGTGTGGAAGTGCGTGTAAGTGTGTGCAAGTGCATGTGAGTACGTGTAAGTGTGTGTAACTGTGTGCGAGTGCGTATAGGTCCGTATCAGTGTGTGTAAGTCCGTGTGAGTGAGTGTAAGTGTGTGTAAGTGCATGTAAATGTGTGTAAGTACATGTAAGTGCGTGTCAGTGTGTGTTAGTATGTGTTAGTACATGTAAGTGCGTGTAAGTATGTGTAAGTGCGTGTAAGTGTGTGTGAGTGCGTGTGAGTGTGTGTAAGTGAGTGTACGTGTGTGTATGTACATGTAAGTGCGTGTAAGTGCGTGTAAGAACGTGTAAGTACGTGTAAGTGCGTGCAAATGTGTGTGAGTATGTGTAAGTGCGTGTGAGTACGTATAAGTGCGTGTGAGTTCGTGTAAGTGCGTGTAAGTGTGAAAAAGTGCCTGTAAGTATGTGTGAGTGCGTGTAAGTGCGTTTAAGTACGTGTAAGTGTGTGTAAGTACGTGTAAGTGTCTGTATGTGCATGTAATTGCGTGTAAGTGTGTGTAAGTGTGTGTAAGTTTGTGTAGGTATATATAAGTGTTTGTAAGTACGGGTAAGTGCATGTGAGTGCATATAAGTGCATGTAAGTGCGTTTGAATTCGTGTAAGTTTGTGTGAGTGCCTGTAAGTGCGTGTAAGTGCATGTAAGTATGTGTAC
>SZWC01012387.1:14009-30280 GCA_023375785.1 Penium margaritaceum | reverse complement strand
TATATAAGTGTTTGTAAGTACGGGTAAGTGCATGTGAGTGCATATAAGTGCATGTAAGTGCGTTTGAATTCGTGTAAGTTTGTGTGAGTGCCTGTAAGTGCGTGTAAGTGCATGTAAGTATGTGTACATGCGTGTAAGTGTGTGTAAGTGCATGTAAGTGTGTGTAAATGCGTGTGAGTGTGTGTATGTGCATGCGAATGTGTGTAAGTGTGTGTGAGTGTGTGCAACTGCATGTAAGTGCGTGTACGTGCGTGTAAGTGTCTCTAAGTGCGTGTAAGTGCGTGTAAGTGCGTGTACATGTGTGTGAGTGCGTGTAAGTGCATGTGAGTACGTGTGAGTATGTGTGAGTGCGTGTAACTGCATTTAAGTGCATATAAGTGGGTATAAGTATGTGTGAGTTTGTGTGAGTATGTGTGAGTGTGTGTAAGTGCATGTAAGTCTGTGTAAGTGTGTGTGAGTACATGTAAGTGGGTACAAGTACTTGTAAGTACGTATAAGTACACGTATGTGCGTGAAAGTGCGTGTGAGTACGTGTAAGTGCGTGTAAGTGCGTGCAAGTGCGTGTAAGTCCGTGTGAGTGCATGTAAGTGTGTGTAAGTACGTTTAAGTATGTGTAAGTACGTGTAAGTCCGTGTATGTCCGTGTAAGTGCGTGTGTGTGCATGTGAGTACGTGGAAGTACGTGCAAGTGCTTGGAAGTGCTTGTAAGTGCGTATAAGTGAGTGTAAGTGTGAGTAAAAACGTGTAAGTGCATGTAAGTACGTGAAAGTGTGTGTGAGTACGTATGAGTGTGTGTAAGTGTGTATAAGTGTGTGTAAGTACATATAAGTGTGTGTGAGTACGTAAAAGTGTGTGTAAGTACGTGTAAGTGTGTGTAAGTGCATGTAAGAATGTGTAAATGCGTGTGAGTGCGTGTGAGTATGTGTGAGTACGTGTGAGTGTGTGTGAGTGCGTGTACGTGTGTGTAAGTATGTGTAAGTTCATGTAAGTCCATGTAAGTTGCGTGTGAGTGCGTGCAAGTGCGTGTAAGTGTGTGTAAGTGCGTATAAGTTTGTGTAAGTGCGTGTGAGTGCATGTGAGTACGTGTGAGTGCGTGTAAGTGTGTGTAAGTACGTGTAAGTGCATTCAAGTCTGTGTAAGTGCGTGTGAGTACTTGCAAGTGCGTGTAAGTGCGTGTAAGTGTGTATAAGTGTGTGTAAGTGCGTGTAAGTGCAAGTAAGTGCCTGTGAGTGCGTGTAAGTGTGTGTGAGTGTGTACATGTGCGTGTTAGTCCATGTAAGTTAGTGTAAGTACGTGTAATAACTGGTAAGTGTGTGTAAGAGCGTATGAGTCCATGTGAGGGTAGGTAAGTATGTTTAAGTGTGTGTAAGTGTGTGTAAGTGTGTGTAAGTGCTTGTGAGTGCATGTAAGTGCGTGTAAGTACGTGTAAGTATGTGGAAGTCCGTGTATGTCCGTGTAAGTCCGTGTGAGTGCGTGTAAGTACATGTAAGTACGTGTAACTGCATGTGAGTGCGTGTAAATGCATGTAAGTATGTGTAAGTACGTGTAAGTGCGTGCAAGTGCGTGTGAGTGTGCTTAAGTGTATGAAAGTGCGTGTAAGTACGTGTAAGTCCGTGTAAGTGCATGTAAGTGCATGTAAGTGCATGTGAGTGTGTGTAGGTGCGTGTAAGTGTGTGTAAGTGTGTGTAAGTGTGAGTATGTGCGTATGAATGCGTATGAGTCCGTGTCAGTACGTGTGAGTTTGTGTAAGTGCATGTATGTGCATGTAAATGTGTATAAGTGCGTGTAAGTACGTGTAAGTGTGTGTAAGTGCGTGTAAGAGCGTGTAAGTACGTGTAAGTGTGTGTAAGTGCGTGTTAGTGTGTGCAAGTGCGTTTTAGTAAGTGTAAGTGCATGTTTGTACGTTTAAGTGCGTGTAAGTATGTGTAAGTGCATGTGAGTGCGTCTAAGTGTGTAAGTGCGTACAAGTGCGTGTAAGTACGTGTAAGTGCATGGAAGTGTGTTTAAGTGTGTGTAAGTGCATGTAAGTGTGTGTCAGTTTGTGTAAGTGTGTATAAATGCGTGTGAGTGTGTGTAAGTGCGTGTGAGTACGTGTAAGTGCATGTGAGTGCGTGTAAGTGCGTGTAAGTGTGTATAAGTGCGTGTAAGTACGTGTACGTGTGTGTGAGTACGTGTAAGTGCGTACAAGTGTGTGTACATGCATGTGAGTATGTATAAGTGTGTGTGAGTGCGTGTAACTGTGTTTGTGTGTGTATGTGTGTGTGTGAGTGCGTGTAAGTACGTGTATGTGCGTGTAAGTGTGTCTAAACGTGTGGAAGTGCGTGTAAGTGCGTGTAAGTACGTGTAAGTGTGTGTAAGTGTGTGTAAGTGCGTGTGAGTGCGTGTACGTTTGTGTAAGTGTCTTTCAGTACGTATAAGTCCGTATACGTATGTGTAAGTATGTGTAAGTGCGTGTAAACGTGTGTAAGTGCATATGAGTACCTGTAAGTGTGTGTAAGTATGTGTAAGTGTGTGTAAGTGCGTGTAAGTGTGGATCAGTGCGTGTGAGTGTATGTATGTGCGTGTAAGTGTGTGTAAGTGTGTGGAAGTGCGTGTAAGTCCGTGTAAGTACATGTGAGTAGGTGTAAGTGCGTGTAAGTGCGTATAAGTGCGTGTGAGTACATGCAAGTGTGTGTAAGTACGTGTAAGTATGTGTAAGTGCGTGCAAGTGTGTGTGAGTGTGTGTAAGTTTATGTAAGTGTGTCTAAGTATGTGTAAGTTTGTGTAAGTGTATGTATGTGCATGTAAGTGCGTGTGAGTGTGTGTAAGTGCGTGTAAGCATGTATAAGTGTGTATAAGTACATGTAAGTGTGCGTAAATATGTCTCAGCAGGTGTCAGTGTGTGTGAGTGCATGTAAGTACGTGTACGTGCGTGTAAGTGTATGTAAGTGGGTGTACGTACATGTAAGTGTGTGTAAGTACATGTAAGTGTGTGTAAGTGCGTGTAAGTGCGTGTAAGTGCATGTTAGTGCATGTAAGTGCGTATGAGTAGGTGTAAGTGCATGTAAGTACGTGCAAGTGTATGTGAGTGCGTCTAAGTGTGTGTTTGTACGTGTAAGTACAATTAAGTACATGGAAGTGCGTGGAAGTACTTTGAAGTGCGTATAAGTGCGTGTAAGTGTATGTAAGTGCGTGTAAGTACGTGTAAATACATGTGAGTGCGTGTAAGTGCATGTGATTCTGTTGTCCACAGTTGAGCTGGTGGTGAACGGTAAAGTCATTCCGTGCACCATCTACAACGTGCTCCACATGACCAAGTTTGGAGCAAACTTGCTGTCAGTGAGCCGCCTTACCGACAAGGGGCTCAAGGTGCTCTTCAACAAGAAGGAGGCTATCATCCCGAAGGAGGGGGATGGCGAGGTATTTGCACGTGGCAAGAGGGAGGAGGACTTGTATCTTCTCCGTACCAAGGTTCTTGCTGATGCGGTGAGGACCGATGTCGCCAACCTCGCAACGAATGATGAAGGGGACCTGGACTTGTGGCATCACCGGTTGTACCACATTGCTCCCTCAATGGTGAGGGACATGGCGAAGAAGGAAGTGGTGCGGGGTCTTGAGATCAAGAGCCTTGATGCAACCAAGGACGCCGTGTGCGAGCCGTGCGTGGCCGGCAAGGCGACACGGCAGCCGTTTGCAGGAAAGGGGACGCGTGCATCGGCAAAGTTGGAGGTTGTGCACACCGATGTGTGTGGACCGTTTGAGCCCTCCATTGGTGGGGCACGCTACTTCGTCACCTTCATCGACGACCACAGCCGCAAGCTCTACCTTTACATCATCAAGAGGAAGAGCGATGTCTTTTCGTGCATGCAGGAGTTCGTGGCGGCTGTGAAGCGCCAAATGGAGTTGAAGGTGAAGGCGTTCCGGAGCGACAACGGCGGTGAGTACGAGGGCTGCTCGGCATGGATGAAGAGCAAGGGGATCGCATGGCAGAAAACTATGCCACACTCTCCGCAGCAGAATGGTGTCATCGAGAGGGCAAACCGCACCATCCTCAACGTGGTCCGGTCTATGTTGAGTGACGCCGGCCTCACGCAGCAGTACTAGGGCGAGGCAGCGTGGACAGCCGCGTACATCATGAACCTGACGCCGACAAAGCCGCTAGAAGACGCGGAGTCCAAGGTGTGGAAGACACCACAAGAAGTATGGAGCGGGAGGAAGCCAACTGTGGCACACCTCCGTACGTTTGGTTGTATTGCACATGCTGTTGTGCAGGCACGGGAGGGGCGGGGCAAGCTGGATCCGCGGACTCGCCGGTGCATCTTCCTCGGGTATGAGAGCGGGAGCAAGGCGTACAGGCTCTTCGACATGCGGAGGCAGCAGATCGTGAAGAGTCACGACGTCACGTTCGACAAGGCCAGCCGTTGGACGGAAAAGGACGTGGGTCTCTCCAAGCGTGGGGAGTGGCTGCCACTCCTTGAGGGGGGGGAGGACGCTAGAGGACGCAAAAGAGGGTGACGTTCCATCGGCTCCAGCCGGCGAGAACCATCCGGGCGATGTGGGAGCGGCTGATTTGCATTCAGCCGTGTCGGACAACGAGTCTGAAGGGCCAGCAGCAGTGGAGCTGAACAAGGAGGTGGGGAATGAGCCCGCATCTCCACGGTCCCCAAGAGAGGCGGAGCAGGCCAGCAGTGCGAGTGGCATTGTGAGGGGGTAGCAGCAGCAGCACCAACGGCAGCAGCAGCAGCAGCCTCAACAGGAGCAGCCCCGGAGAAGCGGACGTGTAAGGAGGATGGCAAAGAGGTACAATGCCGCAGAGGGCATCTGGACTGGGCTCGCTTGAGCGTTCTTTGCGCAAGAGGATCCCAAGACCGTCAAGGAGGCATTGCAGTGGAAGGATGGGGCTTAGTGGGAGGGAGCAATAAAATCTGAGCTCGCCTCCCATGAAGAGAATGGCACTTGGCAGCTGATTGACAAGCCTGAGGGGGCAAAAATCATCGGCTCCAAGTGGATGTTCAAGAAGAAGCTCACCAAGGAGGGGAAGGTGGAGCGGTACAAGGTGCGGCTGGTCGCAAAGGGGTACGTCCAGCGAAAGGGTGAACACTACGATGAAACCTTCACGCCGGTGGCGAAGTCTGCCTCCATTCGCTCCATCCTCTTGGTGGCGGCGGTGCGCGACAATGAAGTCCACCAAATGGACGCGAAAACTGCGTTCCTCAACGGTGACCTGGAAAAGGACGTCTACACGGAGGTGCCGGAGGAGGTGAACGCGTCGCCGGGGAAGGTGTGCCGGCTTCGCAAGGCGCTCTACGGGCTGAAGCAAGCGCTACTCATGTGCTACCTGAAAAATGGATGGCTTCATGGCCGAGCTTGGCTTCAAGCACTACGAGGTGGATCACAGCGTGTACGTGCGGAAGCAGCCGGGGTTGCACCAGATCGTGGCACTCTACGTGGATGATCTCATCCTCTTGTCGTCAGACATGGAGGAGTTGGTGAACCTGAAGCGACAGCTGGGCGGTCGGTTCAAAATGACCGACAGGGGCGAGAATAAGTACTACCTTGGCGTTGCCATCAAGAGGGACCGCAAGGCACGCACGCTCGAGATGGGACAGGCAGAGTACGTGCAAGAGGTGCTTTGTCGCTACAACATGGATGAGTGCAACCCCATCGGCACACCCATGACCACCACGTGTGAGCTGAGCTTGAGCATGGGCCCGAGCACAGACGAGGAGAAGGAGGAGATGGCAGGTGTGCCATACCAGTATGCAGTGGGGAGCATCATGTACGCCATGGTGGCGACGTGGCCCGACCTGGCCTTCACGGAGGGCGCAGTGAGCCGCTACGTTGCTGACCCCAGGCCGCTGCAGTGGCAAGCGGTGAAGTGGATCCTCCGCTATCTCAAGGCGACAAAACAGTCGCGGCTCGTGTTTGGGGGGGGAGCGCGTGACGACTCCCTCGAGTTGGTTGGCTACTCGGATGCCGACTGGGTTGGTGATGGGGAACGAAAAATCAACGTCCGGGTACGTGTTTGTGCTTGGTGGTGCAGGGGTTTCATGGGCAAGCCGGAAGCATGACGACTTGGCGTTATCTAGCACCGAAGCGGAGTACATCGCAATCGCGGAAGCCGCAAAGGAGGCGGTGTGGCTGAGGCGGCTGCTAAAGGAGATCGGCGTGCCGCAAAGGAAGCCGACGGTACTCAACATTCACAACATGAGTGCCATCAGCCTCACCCAGAACCCAGTGTTGCACAGGAGGACCAAGCACATCGACATCCGTCATGACTACGCGCGGGACCTGGTGGCGAAGGGAGATGCAGCTATTGTGCATTATGGCACTAAGCGCATGCTCGCCGATGCCATTACCAAGGCACAGCCCAAGGACAGGCATGATGTGAGCTGTATGGAGCTCGGTCTGCACTGTGAAGCTTAAAATGCTACAAGTTCCAAGGGCATCAAGGCTGTGGTGCAAGGGGGAGATTGTTGACATGGTGTGCCCCTTGCCATGAGTGCCGTTGAGTGTACTTCCTGGTTCAACCACCAAGGAGTGGTCGAACACCTGATCTGACTTTAGATTTGGATTCCTTGGATTGTTCTATGCAGGATCGAGCTTTGAATCGCTCGATGTGAGTGAGTATTCAGAAAGTTAGCCTAGCCCGAAAAACGGGTGTTGGGTGGGTGGAATCTGGTACCCGCCATGGGTGGTGGGATATTCCACCGCCAAGGATCCGAGTTCATTCCTCATGGCCTCCAAATGCACCCGGGGCATGAATGAGGTAACCACAAGGACCTCCTTGACCAGGATGAACTTCTTCTGGACTTCTGACGAGGAAAGGCGCTTCGAGGGGTCATCGTCGAAGCGCCTCCCGTTGCCTATCGTGCAAGGCAAGGTGGGAGGCTCCAGCAAGGGTTACTTCTACTGCTCCGCTTTGGGCGTGCTTGGATGCGTTGGAAAGCTTAGGTTACAGGCTATAAGGATCTGATGTAATCTTACTATGCCATGTAACAAAATCCTGTTTCGATTCAGTTCTACTGAATGCGACGTGTTCTGCCCACACAGATCCGTGATCCTTGTGCTCCACAATCTTCACCATTGGTGTCCCTTGGCTGCCCCAAACCTTGGTAGCGTGAACCAGACAGAGCTAGGCATCCTTGAGGATGTCTCCACACCTACTAGAGCCAACAGTCTTTGACTTGCTCTGGTGGTTTTGGCCTTACTCCAGTTGTCTTGGGCTTGCAACAGCTGTCTTGGCATTGCTCCAGTTTTTGTGAACTTTCTCTAGTTGTCTTGGGCCTGCTCCAGCTGTCTTGGGCTTACTCCAGTTGTCTTGGACTTGCTCAAGTTTTCTAGGCCTTGCTCCAGTTGTCTTGTGCTTGCTCCTGTTGTCTTGGGTTTGCTCCAATTGTATTGGCCTTGCTCCAGTTGTAATAGTATTGCTCCAGTTATCTTGAGCTTGCCCCAGTTGTCTTGGGCTTGCTCCAGTTGTCTTGGGCTTGCTCCAGTGGTCTTGGCCTTGCTCCAGGTGTCTTGGCCTTGCTCCATTTGTCTTGGGCCTGCTCCAGTTGTCTTGGGCTTCCTCCAGCTGTCTTCGCCTTGCTGTAGCTGTCTTGGCCTTGCTCCAGTTGTATTAGGCCTACTCCACTTGTATTGGGATTGCTCCAGTTGTCTTGGGCTTGCTCCAGGTTTCCTAGCCTTGCTTCAGTTGTCTTGGGCTTGCTCCAACTGTCTTGGCTTTCTCCAGTTGTCTTGGGCTTGCTCCAGTTTTCTTGGCATTGCTCCAGTTGTCTTGGCCTTGCTCCAGTTCTCTTGGGCTTGCTCAACTTTTCTTGGACTTGTTCCAGTTGTATTGGCCTTGATCGAGTTGTCTTGGCCTTGCTCTAGATGTTTAGGGCTTGCTCCATGTGTCTTGGGTCTGCTCTAGTTGTCTTGGCTTTGCTCCAGTTTTCTTTGGCTTGCTTCAGTCGTCTTGAACTTGCTCCAGTTTTCTTGGGCTTGATCCACATGTATTGGCCTTGCTCCAGTTGTCTTAGGCTTGCTCCAGTTGTCTTGGGCTTGCCCCATTTGTCTTGGCCTTGCTCTAGTTCTCGTGGGCTTGCTCCAGTTGTCTTGGCCTTGCTCTAGTTGTCTTGGGCTTGGTCCAACTCTCTTGGCCTTGCTCCAGTTGTCTTGGAATTGCTCTAGTTGTCTTGGCCTTTCTCCAGTTGTCTTGGCCTTGCTCCAAATGTCTTGGGCCTGCTCGAGTTGTCTTTCTGTTGCTCCAGATGTCTTGGCCTTGTTCCAGTTGTCTTGGCCTTGTTCCAGTTGTCTTGGGCCTCCTCTAGTTGTCTTGGGCTTGCTCCAGTTGTCTTGGGCCTGCTCCAGTTGTCTTAGGCTTGCTCCAGTTATATTGGGCTTGCTCTAGTTTTCTTGGGCTAGTTCCGGTTGTCTTGGCCTTGCTCCAGTTGTCTTGGACTTGCTGCAGTTGTTTTGATCTTGCTCCAGTTGTCTTGGGTGTGCTGCAGTTGTCTTGGCCTTGCTCCAGTTGTCTTGGCCTTGCTCCCGTTGTTATGGGCCTGCTCCAGGTGTCTTGGGCTTGCTCGAGTTGTCTTATCATTGCTCCAGTTTTCTCAGGCTTGCTCCAGCTCTCTTGGGCTTGATCCAGTTCTCTTGGGCTTCCTCCTGTTGTCTTGGCCTTGCTCCAATTGTCTTAGGCTTGCTCCAGTTGTCTTGGGATTGCCCCAGTTGTCTTGGGCTTGCTCCAGTTGTCTTGGGCTTGCTCCATTTGTCTTGGCCTTGCTCCAGTTGTCTAGGGCATGCTTTAGTTGTCTTCGCCTTGCTCCAGATGTTTTGGCCTTGCTCGAGTTGTCTAAAGCCATCTCCATTTGTCTTTGGCTTGCTCCTGTTTTCTTGGCCTTGATCCAGTTGTCTTGGTCTTGCTCTTGTTGTTTTGGGCTTGCTCCAGTTTTCTTGGTCTTGCTCCAGTTGTTGTAGGCTTCCTCCAGCTGTCTTGGGCTTGGCCAATTGTCTTGGGCTTGATCCAGTTGTCTTAGGCTTGCTCCAGTGGTCTTGGCCTTGCTCCTGTTTTCTTGGGCTTGCTCCAGCTGCCGTGGCATTGCTCCAGTTTTCATGGCCTTGCTCTTGTTGTCTTGGCATGGCTCCGGTTGTCTTGGCCTTGCTCCATTTGTCTTGGCCTTGCTCCAGTTTTCTTGGGCCTGCTCCAGTTGTCTTGGGCTTGCTCCAGTTGTCTTGGCTTTGCTCCAGTTGTCTTGGCCTTTCTCTTGTTGTCTTCAGCCTGCTCCAGTTGTATTTGGCTCCCTCTAGTTGTCTTGGGCTTGCTCCAGTTGTCTTGAGCTTGCTCCAGTTTTCTTCGGTTGCTCGAGTCGTCTTGGGCTTGCTTGAGTTCTCTTGGCCTTGCTTCAATTGTCTTGGCATTGCTCCAGTTGTCTTAGGCTTGCTCCAGCTGTCTTAGGCTTGCTCCAGTTGTCTTGGCCTTGCTCCAGTTGCCTTGGCTTTCCTCGAGTTTGCTTGGCCTTGCTCCAGTTGTCTTGGGCTTGCTCCAGTTGTTTTGGGCTTGCTCCAATTGTTTTGGTTTTGCTCCAGTCGTCTTAGGCTTCCTCCAGTCCTCTTGGGCTTGGCCAGTTTTCTTGGGCTTGCTCCCGTTGTCTAGGGCTTGCTCCAGTGGTCTTGGCCTTGCTCAAGTTGTCTTGGTCTTGCTCCAGTTGTTTTGACATTGCTCCAGTTGTCTTGGCCTTGCTCTAATTGTCTTGGCCTGGCTCCGGTTATCTTGGTCTTTCTCCAGTTGTCTTGGCCTTCCTTCAGTTGTCTTGAGCCTGCTTCTGTTGTCTTGAGCTGGCTCCGGTTGTCTTGGCCTTTCTATGGTTGTCTTGGCCTTGCTCCAGTTGTCTTGGACCTACTCTAGTCGTATTGGGATTGCTCTAGTTGTCTTGAGCTTGCTCCAAGTTTCCTGGCCTTGCTCTAGTTGTATTGGGCCTGCTCTAGTTGTCTTGGGTTTGCTCCAATTGTTTTGGGCTTGCTCCACTTGTCTTGGCCTTGCTCCAGTTGTCTTGGGCTTGCTATAGTTGTTTTGGGCTTGCTCCAATTGTCTTGGTCTTGCTCCAGTTGTCTTAGGCTTCCTCTAGTTGTCTTGGGCTTGCCCCATTTGTCTTGGGTTTGCTCCAGTTGTCTTGGACTTGCTCCGGTGGTCTTGGCCTTGCTCTAGTTGTGTTGGGCTTGCTCCAACTGTCTTGGCATTGCTCCAGTTGTCTTGTGCTTTCTCTAGTTGTCTTGGGCCTGCTCCACTTGTCTTAGGCTTGCTCCTGTTTTCTTTGACTTGCTTGAGTTTTCTAGGCCTTGCTCCAGTTGTCTTGGGCTTGCTGCTGTTGTCTTGGGTTTGCTCCAATTGTCTTGGCCTTGCTCCAGTTGTCATAGTCTTGCTCCAGTTATCTTGGGCTTGGCCCACTTGTCTTGGGCTTGCTCTAGTTGTCTTGGGCTTGCTCCAGTGGTCTTGGCCTTTATCTAGTTTTCTTGGCCTTGCTCGAATTGTCTTGGGCCTGCTCCAGTTGTCTGGGGCTTGCTCTAGTTGTCTTGGCCTTGCTGTAGTTGCCATGGCCTTCCTCCAGTTGTATTGGGCCTGCTCCAGCTGTATTGGGCTTGCTCCTGTTGTCTTGGGCTTGATCTAGTTTTCCTAGCCTTGCTTCAGTTGTCTTGGGCTTGCTTGAATTGCCTTGGGCTTTCTCCAGTTGTCTTGGGCTTGCTCCAGTTCTCCTTGGCTTACTCTAGTTGTCCTGGCCTTGCTCCAGTTGTCTTGGCCTTGTAATAGTTGTTTAGGGCTTGCTCCAGGTGTCTTGAGACTGCTTCAGTTCTCTTGGCTTTGCTCCTATTTTCTTTGTCTTGCTCCAGTTGTCTTGGGCTTGCTCCAGTTGTCTTGGGCTTGATCCAGGTTTCTTGGCCTTGCTCTCGTTGTCTTAGGCTTGCTCCAGTTGTCTTGGGCTTGCCCCAGTTGTCTTGGCCTTGCTCAAGTTCTTGTGGGCTTGCTCCAGTTGTCTTGGCCAGGCTCTAGTTGTCTTGGGCTTGCTCCAACTGTCTTGGCCTTGCTCCCGTTGTCTTGGACTTGCTCTAGTTGACTTGGCCTTGCTCCTGTTGTCTTGGCCTTGCTCCAATTTTCTTGGGCCTACTTGAGTTGTCTTTGGCTTGCTCTAATTGTCTTGGCCTTGTTCTAGTTGTCTTGGCCTTGTCCTAGTTGTCTTGGGCCTCCTCTAGTTGTCTTGGGCCTGCTCCCGCTGTCTTAGGCATGCTCCAGTTGTCTTAGGCTTGCTCCAGTTATCTTGGGCTTGCTCCAGTCGTCTTGGGCTTGGTCCGGTTGTCTTGGCCTTGCTCCAGTTGTATTGGACTTGCTCGAGTTGTTTTGAGCTTGCTCTAGTTGTCTTGGGCGTGCTGCAGTTGTCTTGGCCTTGCTCCAGTTGTCTTGGCCTTGCTCCAGTTTTCATGGGCCTGCTCCATGTGTCTTGGGCTTGCTCAAGTTGTCTTCGCATTGCTCCAGTTTGTTTAGGTTTGCTTCAGATGTCTTGGGCTTGCTCCTGTTGTCTTAGGATTGCTCGTGTTGTCTTGGCCTTGCTCCAGTTGTGTTAGGCTTGCTCCACTTGTCTAGAGCTTGCCCCAGTTGTCTTGGGCTTGCTCCAGTTATCTTGGGCTTGCACGCGTTGTCTTGGCCTTGCTCCAGTTGTCTTGAGCTCGCTTAAGTTGTCTTGGCCTTGCTCCAGATGTCTTGGCCTTGCGTGAGTTGTCCTAAGCCACCTCCATTTTTCTTGGGCTTGCTCCTGTTGTCTTGGGTTTGCTCGAGGTTGCTTTGCCTTCCTCCGGTGGTCTTGGGCTTGCTCCAGTTGTTTTGGGCTTGCTCTAGTTGTTTTGGTCGTGTTCCAGTTGTCTTAGGCTTCCTCCAGTTGTCTTGGGCTTGGCCAATTGTTTTCTGCTTGCTCCAGTTGTCTTGGGCTTGCTCCAGTGGTCTTGGCCTTGCTCCAGTTGTCTTGGGCTTGCTCCAGCTGTCTTGGCATCGCTCCAGTTGTCTTGGCCTTGCTCTTGTTGTCTTGGCCTTGCTCCTGTTGTCTTGGCCTTGCTCAAGATGTCTTGGCCTTGCTTTAGTTGTCTTGGGCATCCTCTAGTTGTCTTGGGCTTTTCCCGTTGTCTTGGGCCTGTTCCAGTTGTATTGGGCTCGCTCTAGTTGTCTTGAGCTTGCTCCAGTTGTCTTGGGCTTGCTCCAGTTGTCTTGGGCTTGATCCACTTTTCATGGCCTTGCTCAAGTTGTCTTGGGCCTGCTCCAGCTCTCTTGGGCTTGCTCCAGTTGTCTTGGCCTTGCTCCAGTTGTCTTGGGCTTGCTCCGACTATCTTGGCCTTGCTCCAGTTGCCTTGGCCTTGCTCCAATTGTATTGGCCTTGCTCCAGTTGTCTTGGCCTTGCTCTAGATGTCTTGGGCCTGCTTCAGTTGTCTTGGGCTTGCTCCAGTTCTCTTGGCCTTGCTCCCATTGTCTTGGCCTTGCTCCAATTGTATTGGCCTTGCTCCAGTTGTCTTGGCCTTGCTCTAGATGTCTTGGGCCTGCTTCAGTTGTCTTGGGCTTGCTCCAGTTCTCTTGGCCTTGCTCCCATTGTCTTGGCCTTGCTCTAGTTATCTTTGGTCTACTCCAGTTGTCTTGGGTTTGCTCCAGTTGTCTTGGGCTTGCTCCAGTTGTCTTGCGCTTGCTTTTGTTGTTTTGGGCTTGCTCCAATTGTGGTGTTCTAGCTCCTGTTGTCTTAGGCTTCCTATAGTTGTCCTGGGCTTGCCCCAGTTGTCTTGGTTTTGCTCCAGTTATCTTAGACTTGCTCCGGTGATCTAAGCCTTGCTCCAGTTTTCTTGGGCTTGCTCCAGCTGTCTTGGCATTTCTCCTGTTGTCTTGGGCTTTCTTAAGCTGTCTTGGGCCTGCTCCAATTGTCTTGGGCTTGCTCCAGTTGGCCCGAGCTTGCTTGGGTTTTCCAAGCCCTGCTCCAGTTGTCTTCGGATTGCTCTAGTTGTCTTGATTTTGCTCCAATTGTCTTGGCCTTGCTCCAGTTGTCTTAGGCTTGCTCTTGTTATCTTGGGCTTGCCCCTATTGTATTGGGCTTGTCCCTGTTGTATTGGGCTTGCTCCAGTTGTCTTGGGCTTGCTCTAGTTGTCTTCAACTTGCTCGAGTTGTCTTCGGCGTTCTCCAGTTGTCTTGGCCTTTCTCCCGTTGTCTTGGCCTTGCTCCAGTTGTTTTGGGCGTGCTTCAGGTGTCTTGGGCTTGCTCCAGTTGCCTTGGCCTTGTTTCAATTATCTTGGGCTTGCTACAACTATCTTGGCCTTGCTCCAGTTATCTTGGCATTGCGCCATTTATCTTGGCCTTGTCTAGTTGTCTTGGAATTGCTCCAGTTGTCTTGGGCATGATCCTGTTGTCTTGGGCTTACTCCAGTTGTCTTGGGCTTGCTCGAGTTTTCCTGGCCTTGCTCCAGTTGTCTTGGGCTTGATCCAGTTGTTTTGGGCTTGCTCCAATTTTCTTGGTCTTGCTCCAGTTGTCTTAAGCTTCCTCCAGTGGTCTTGGGCTTGCCCCAGTTGTCTTGGGCTTGCTCCATTTGACTTGGGCTTGCTCCACTGGTCTTGGCGTTGCTTCTGTTGTCGTGGGCTTGCTTTAGCTGTTTGGCATTGCTCTAGTTGTCTTGAGATTACTCCAGTTGTCTTGGCCTTGCTCCACTTGTCTTGGCTTTGCTCCTTTTGTCTTGGGCCTGCTCCACTTGTCTTAGGCTTGCTCCAGTTGTCTTGGGCTTGCTCCAGTTGTCTTGGGCTTGCTCTAGTTGTCTTGGCCCTGCTCCAGTTGTCTTGGACTTGCTCTAGTTTTCTTGGGCTTGCTCCAGCTGTCTTGGGCCTGCTCCATTTGTTTTGGGCTTGCTCAAGTTGTCTTGGGCTTGCTCGAGTTTTCTTAGCATTGCTCCAGTTGTCTTGGGCTTGCTCCAGTTGTTTTGGGCTTGCTCCAAATCTTTTGGTCTTGCTCCAGTTGTCTTAGGCTTCCTCTATTTTTCTTGGGCTTGGCCACCTGATTTGGGCTTGCTCCAGCCATCTTGGGCTTGCTCCAGTGGTCTTGGCCTTGCTCCAGTTGTCTTGGATTTTCTCCAGCTGTCTTGGCATTGCCCCAGTTGTCTTGGCCTTGCTCGCATTTTGTGGGCCTCGCTCTGGTTGTCTTGGCCTTGCTCCTGTTGTCTTGGCCTTGCTCTAGTTGTCTTGGGCCTGCTGCAGTTGTATTGGGCTCGCTCCCGTTGTCTTGGGCTTGCTCCAGTTTTGCTGGCCTTGCTCCAGTTGTCTTGGGCTTGCTCCAGTTGTGTTGGGCTTGCTCCACTTGTCTTGGGCTTGCTCCAGTTTTCTTGGCCTTGCTCCAGTTGTTTTGGGCTTGCTCCAGCTGTCTTGTGCTTGCTCAACTTGTCCTGGGCTTGCTCCAGTTGTCTTGGGCTTGCTCCAACTGTCTTGGCATTGCTCCTGTTGTCTTGGCCTTGCTCGAGTTGTCTTGGCCTCGCTCCGGTTGTCTTGGCCTTGATCCAGTTGTCCTGGCCTTGCTCCAGTTGTCTTGGACCTGCTCCTGTTGTCTTTGGCTTGCTTTAGTTGTCCTGGCCTTGCTCCAGTTGTCTTGGCCTTGCTCCACTTGTCTTGGGCCTGCTCAAGTTGTATTGGGCTTGCTCTAGTTGTCTTGGGCTTGCTCCAGTTTTCCTGGCCTTGCTCCAGTTGTCTTGGGCTTGCTCCAGTTGTCTTGGGCACATTTGGCTTACAAATATGCAGCTGAAGATTTATGTATGGTTGTGTATCTAGATATGAGAAGCGTTATGGATACAATTAACGTACATACAAGCAATTGGAAAATTGACATACATACGAGCAATTGACGTACATACGAGCAATTGTACCTAGATATGTTCAATTGGACATGTTTATGCGAAAGTAGATGCCAGTTCATATAAACTTGTACTAAGATGTCATTGTCATATGACTTACACAGGCTCTTTCTGCCCAGGTATCCCACTAACTAACCAGCTTTGAAAGGTTGGTGGCAGGGAAAAGATCCATGCCATCACCTCACAAGCAGGGCAAAGTTGGCGTACGTGACATCCTGCCATAGGAATGCCATAGGCACGTGCAAAGCATGCCTCGTCCATAAGTTCCTCAACTAAGTAGATGTAGATATACCGTAGTGTTTTAGATGTAGATGTCTATACACATGTAGATGTAAAAGTAGACGTAATGTAGATGTAGATGTGGATTTAGGTATAGGTATAGATTGAGGCGTAGATGCGCACTATATTATAAGTGTAGGCGTCCATGTTCATGGGAATTCAGGCTAACATGGATACAAGGTTTGTCATAAGTGTACTTCAGGCAAAAATCTGTGATGTATGTTTTGAATGCTCCATCATGTCCATTTTATCTAGAACACAAATTCATTTGATCACGGAACTTTATGAGCATAAGTGCATGATACTATCTTTTGGTCAAAACAATGTACACGAAACGGTCTTGAGGATGGATAAGAGTGTGGAAATGAAATTCGTCACCATTGTTGTGACAAGATGTAAGTGTAGAAGAAAGAAAACAATTTAAGCATTTGTTTAACTTGCCAAAGAAGACAGATACCTCCAAATATTACACACCTTAAGTCCAGCTTTGAATCTGTCTTTTATTCGTCCAGAGTCATAACCGGCTGATTTGGGGAGGTTACCTTAGCTCTAGGAAGTTGCCTAGGCTCCAAGTGACGTTATGTAGGGTATACATGGACAATGAAAGGAATGTTTCTACCAAGGGGGCGGGGGGGGAGAGGAAAGACAGAATCTGAAACGAGGATCCTTGATGATAAGACAACTCACAAAGCCCTCGTAGACAAAAAAGGTTGTATCCAAAAGGATTTGAGTCATATTCCAGGTTTCTCCTTGTTGTGTGCGGTGAAGACGGATGAGATGCCGCAAATAGTTCCGAGTTTGAATATTGTGAGGTTTGGCCCCATACAACGTGAAAGAGGGTGTAGAATATCTTCGCCAGAGCAAAATTCCAGGCCAAGCCTTTAAAAGTACACTTCATTTGCTTGGCTCCTTGAAAATGGTTTTTCAATAACATAGAAACACTTTGCATCATCAGGATGTCCGGTCAACAAGATTTGCAAAACGAATACAAAAACAAATGTTTTTCTACATTAGATAGAGTATTCAATGAATGTTATCTTGTTGTGTTAAAGATTGTTTGAGGGGTAAATTGCGAACAGTGTTCATGGAGGTTCATTTCCCCCCCCCCCCCCCCCCCCCC
>SZWC01012386.1:53685-73632 GCA_023375785.1 Penium margaritaceum | reverse complement strand
GCACAGCACTGCACCTAGGGGTTGTGAAATTGTAGGGAATTTAACCAAAGCAAAAGCACGCTGCGATGGGGCTTGCCAGAGGCGACCGGAAACGTTTTGCCGCTTGTGGATTGGTTGTGATTGACCCTGATTCCGCTGATGCCAACGGAAGTATGGCGGGTGCGCGCAGAGCATTGCACCTAGGGGCTGTGAAACCATAGGGAATTTAATCAAAACAAAAGCACGGTGCAATACGTCTTACCAAAGGCGATCGGAAACATTTTACGGCTCGTTGATTGGTTTCCGATTGACCCTGATTCCGCCGATGCCACGGGAAGTATGACGGGTGCGCGCATAGCACTGCACCCAGGGGCTGTGAAACTGTAGGGGATTTAATCAAAGCAAAAGCACGGTGGAATAGGGCTTGCCAGAGGCGACCGGAAACATTTTACGGCTCGTCGATTGGTTTCCGATTGACCTTGATTCCGCCGATGCCACCGGAAGTATGGCGGGTGCGCGCAAAGCACTACACCTAGGGGCTGCAAAACCGTAGCGAATTTAATCAAAGCAAAAGCACGGTGGAATAGGGCTTGCCAGAGGCGACTGGAAACATTTTACGGCCCGTCGATTGGTTTCTGATTGACCCTGATTCTGCCGATGCCACCGGAAGTATGGCGTGTCCGCGCACAGCACTGCACCACGGGGCTGTGAAACCGTAGGGAATTTAATCAAAGCAAAAGCACGGTGCAATACGGCTTGCCGGAGGCGACCGGAAACATTTTATGGCTCGTCGATTGGTTTTCGATTGACCCTGATTCCGCTGATGCCACCGGAAGTATGGCGGGTGTGCGCACAGCACTGCACCTAGGGGCTATGAAACCAAATTTCATCAAAGAAAAAGCACGGTGCAATAGGGTTTGCCAGAGGCGACCGGAAACATTTTACGGCTCGTCGATTGGTTTCCGATTGACCCTGATTCCGCCGATGCCACCGGAAGTATGGCGGGTGCGCGCACAGCACTACACCCAGGGGCTGTGAAACTACAGGGAATTTCATCAAAGCAACAGGACGGTGCAATAGGGCTTGCGAGAGGCGACTAAAAATTTTTTACGGCTCGTCGATTGGTTTCCCATTGATTCTGATTTTGCCGATACCACCGGAAGTATAGCAAGTGCGCGCACAGCACTTCACCCAGGGGCTGTGAAACCGTAGGGAATTTAATCAAAGCAAAAGCACGGTGCAAAAAGGCTTGCCAGAGGCGACCGGAAAAATTTTATAGCTCATCGATTGGTTTCCGATTTACCCTGATTCCGCCCATGCCACCGGAAGTATGGCGGGTGCGCGTATAGCACAATACCCAGGGCTTGTGAAACCCTAGGGAATTCAATCAAAGCTAAACCATGGTGCAATAGGGCTTGCCAGAGGCGACCGGAAACATTTTACGGCTCGTCGATTGGTTTCCAATTGACCCTGATTCCGCCGATGCCACCGGAATTATGGCCGGTGCGCGCACAGCACTGCACCTAGGGGCTGTGAAACCGTAGGAAATTCAATAAAAGCAAAAGCACGATGCAATAGGGCTTGCAAGAGGCAACCGGAAACATTTTAGAGCTCGTTGATTGGTTTCCGCTTGACCATGATTCCGCCGATGCCACTGGAAGTATGGCGGGTGCGCGCACATCACTGCACCTAGGGGCTGTGAAACTGTACGGAATTTAATCAATGAAAAAGCACCGTGCAATAGGGCTTGCCAGAGGCGACCGCAAAAAATTTACGGCTCGTCGATTGGTTCCGGATTGACCCTGATTCCGCCGATGCGACCGGAAGTATGGCGGGTGCGTGCACAGCTCTACACCTAGGGGCTGTGAAACCGAAGGGAATTTAATCAAAGCAAAAGCACCGTGCAATAGGGCTTGCCAAAGGTGACCAAAAACATTTTACGACTCGTCGATTGGTTTCCGATTGACCCTGATTTTGTCGATGCCACTGGAAGTATGGCGAGTGCACGCACAGCACTGCACCTAGGGGCTGTGAAAGCGTAGGGAATTTAATCAAAGCAAAAGCACGGTGCAATTGGGCTTGCCAGAGGCGACTGGAAACATTTTACGGCTCGTCGATTGGTTTCCCATTGACACTGATTCCGCCGATGCCACAGAAAGTATGGCAGGTGGGCGCACAGCATTGCACCCAGGGGCCGTGAAACCGTGAGGAATTTAATCAAAGAAAAATCACAGAGCAAAAGGGCTTGCTAGAGGCGACCGGAAACATTTTACGGCTCGTCGATTGGTTTCAGATTTACCCCGATTCCGCCGATGCCACCGGAAGTATGGCGGGTGCGCGCACAACACTACACCCAGGGCCTGTGAAACCATAGGGAATTCAATCAAAGCAAAAGCACGGTGCAATAGGGCTTGCCAGAGGTGACCGGAAACATTTTACGGCTCGTCGATTGGTTTCTGATTGACCCTGATTTCGCTGATGCCACCGGAATTATGGCGGGTGCTCGCATAGCACTGCACCTAGGGGCTGTGAAAGCGCAGGGAATTCAGTCAAAGTAAAAGCACGGTGCAATAGGGCTTGCCAAAGAGGACCGGAAACATTTTAGTGCTTGTTGATTGGTTTCCGATTGACCCTGATACCGCCGATGCCACCGGAAGTATGGCGGGTGCGCGCACAACAGTGCACCTAGGGGCTTTGAAACTGTAGGGAATTTAATCAAAGCAAAAGCACGGTGCAACAGGGCTTGCCAGAGGCGACCGGAAACATTTTACGGCTCGTCGATTGGTTCCCGATTGACCCTGATTCCGCCGATGCGACCGGAAGTATGGCGGGTGCGCGCACAGCACTACACCTAGGGGCTATGAAATTGTAGGGAATTTAATCAAAGCACAAGCACCATGCAATAGGGCTTGCCAGAGGAGACCAGAAACATTTTACGGCTCGTCGATTGGTTTCCGATTGACCCTGATTCCGTCGATGCCACCGGAAGTATGGCGGGTGCGCACACAACACTGCACCTAGGGGCTGTGAAACTGTAGGGAATTTAAACAAAGCAAAAGCACGGTGCAATAGGGCTTGCCAGAGGCGACTGTAAACGTTTTTCAGCTCGTGGATTGGTTTCCCATTGACCCTGATTCCGCCGATGCCACCGAAAGTATGGCAGGTGCGCGCACAGCACTGCTCCCAGGGGCTATGAAACCGTAGGAAATTTAATCAAAGCAAAAGCATGATGCAAAAGGGCTTGCCAGAGGCGACTGGAAACATTTTACGGCTCGTCGATTGGTTTCCGATTTACCCTGATACCGCCGATGCCATCGGAAGTATGGCGGGTGCGCGCACAGCACTACACCCAGGGGTTGTGAAACCGTAGGGAATTCAATCAAAGCAAAAGCACGGTGCAATAGGGCTTGCCAGAGCCGCCCAGAAACATTTTACAGCTCGTTGATTGGTTTCCGATTGACCCTGATTCCGCCGATGCCACCGGAATTATGGCGTGTGCACGCACAGCACTGCACCCAGGGGCTGTGAAACCGTAGGGAATTTAATCAAAGCAAAAGCATGGTGCAATAGGGCTTGTCAGAGGCGACTGGAAACATTTTGCTGCTTGTTGATTGGTTTTTGATTGACCCCGATTCCGCTGATGCCACTGGAACTATGGCGGGTGTGCGCAGAGCACTGCACCTAGGGGCTGTGAAACCGTAGGGAATTTAATCAAAGCAAAAGCACGGTGCAATAGGGCTTGCCAGAGGCAAACGGAAACATTTTACGGCTCGTCGATTGGTTCCCGATTGACCCTGATTCCGCCGATGCGACCGGAAGTACAGCGGGTGCGCGCACAACACTGCACCTAGGGATTGTGAAACTGTAGGGAATCTAATCAAAGCAAAAGCACGGTGCGATGGGGCTTGCCAGAGGCGACCGGAAACATTTTACGGCTCGTCGATTGGTTTCCGATTGACCCTAATTTTGCTGATGCCAACGGAAGTATGGCGGGTGCGCGCACAGCATTGCACCTAGGGGCTGTGAAACCATAGGGACTTTAATCAAAGCAAAAGCACGGTGCAATAGGGCTTGCCAGAGGCGACCGGAAACATTTCACGGCTCGTCGATTGGTTTCCGATTGACCCTGATTTCGCGGATGCCACCGGAAGTATGGCGGGTGCACGCACAGCACTGCACCTTGGGGCTGTGAAACCGAATTTAATCAAAGCAAAAGCACGGTGCAATAGGGCTTGCCAGAGGCGACCGGAAACATTTTACGGCTCGTCGATTGGTTGCTGATTGACCCTGATTCCGCCGATGCCACCGGAAGTATGGCGTGTGCGCGCACATCACTGCACCTAGGGGCTGTGAAACCGTAGGGAGTTTAAGCAAAGAATTTCAATAAAAGGAATTGGACAGCGGATTAGGGTTTTCCAAACTATGAGGGTGAGTAGAACATGGCTACAAGTAAAGTAACAGGCGGGCTGATTGAGGTGGGCCGGGTCCTCCTGTTCAAGTTTCTGGTGAGCCATTCTAAACCATGTTTGGATTCGTCCAAACATTCATCCCGAAAATGACGTCAGAAGTCACGCAGCAATTTCCGGCAGAGGATTGTGAGGCAAATCCGACTTCAGTACCGAACCAGTTGATGCACACAATTTCAATTCAAGGCGCACCTCTCTCCTTTGTACGAGTTCAAGGACTGCAATCTTCTGATAATGAGCTTACGGAACGCGTCACGTGCACCTTTGGGAATCGTAATGCACGCGGTCAGTTCACAGAACGGCGAATCCTGGAAGGAACGCTGTTCGTGTTCGCAACCTGTCACTTGCCGGCGTATTCAACCGAGCTGGGCCGCTCCTCATGATGCTGCCGCTCCTCATGATGCTGCCGCTCCTCATGATGCTGCCACTCCTCATGATGCTGCCGCTCCTCATGATGTTGCCGCTCCTCATGACGCTGCCGCTCCTCATGATGCTGCCGCTCCTTATGACGCTGCCGCTCCTCATGATGCTGCCGCTCAAAATGCTTCTGCTCCTCATGATGTTGCCGCTCCTCATGACGCTGCCGCTCCTCATGATGCTGCCGCTCCTTATGACGCTGCCGCTCCTCATGATGCTGCCGCTCAAAATGCTTCTGCTCCTCATGATGCTTCTGCTTCTCATGATGCTGCTGCTGGTCCTGATGCTACTGCTAATTCTCGTGTCTCTCCCCCGCCTCCTCGAAAGCCTGCAACTATGGAGCATTTTGTAGCTTGGGGACGTGCTTTTCTTGACTTGAACGCCTTGCCACCACCTGAACCAGATCATGGAAAACCTGGTGCAGGAAACCCAGGTAGAGGAGAACCCGGCAGTCGAGACTAAGGGAGTGGAGACCCAGGTAGTGGAGATGCAGGTAGTGGAGACCCGGGCAGTGGAGACAGAGGCAGTGGAGCCCGAGGCAGTGGAGACCCAGGCAGTGGAGACCAACGCAGTGGAGACCCAGGCAGTGGAGACCCAGGCAGAGGAGACCAAGGGAGTGGAGACCCAGGGCGAGGAGAACGAGGAAGAGGAGAGGGGAGAGACGAGCACGATAGAGGAGAATCCGCAGGGAGTGGTGTTCAGGAAGCTAATGGGGACAATGATATCCGAGCTGGAGAAGTCGACTTTACCCCGGGGTCGCCACGGCATTCAAGTCACCCTCCCTGAAGACGGGTGGCTCCTCACGGCAATCTTCCACAAGAGCATGTTCACGTTTCCCTTCTGGTAAGTATATGTGATGTGTGTGTGGGTGTGCGTTTGTCTAATGTACTATCGTGCATGTTATGGTACAAAGTTCTAAAATCATGACACTTTGCTCCTTTGTATGCAGAAACGACTTGGTCCACGAGTGCGACTTTCCAAAGGACAGCCTCAATATATTCTTGAGGAAAGACACTTGAACCCCAACAGGCGTGTGATGCAGTTCACACCTCCAGTGACGGCAGTTGAAACTCACCTTGAAAGTTTCTTGCGTCAGCTGAATGATCCCTATGCAAAGAACTTTGTCAGTAGAATTGGACTGTCCACTGCTGTTCTCCCAGACTTTGACCACGAGCGGAAGGTTGTCATGGTGCCATCTTTGCCTGTGCCTGCTCCGCCAGGACAGTATGCCACTCCTGTGCATGCCTGGATGGAATGGGGAGGGAGTGCTGCATGCTCTTGTGCATATGCTGCTACAGGTGAAACTTGTGTACACATGCTGTGGGCAGAGAGAGAGCTGGGAAGACCTTTGAATTTGCGTGCACTGGAAGCGTATGCAGCGTTTCCAGTGTGCGTATCTCAGAATGTCAATCCTTGTTTCTCCATCCTTGACACGTCATCATCACGTCTTGGGTCCAGAGTGTTGGGATGGGCGTTGATGGAGGGGGACATTGAAGGTGAATTTAGGTGCTGCTGTGATGAGGGTGCAGGAAAATGTCAAGCCCACCTGCAGATGTTACAAAGTGTGCTTCCCCAAGCAGCAAGATGGTTTGTACCAACAGATGACGAAGCTCGTAGAGTACGTGCTGAGGCTTTACCGGAGACGGTTTTCACAAGGGTATGTAGTCAATGCCCTTGTGACGGTTGGTGTGATTGTGAGGACCATGAGACTGTAACATGGCTTGTGTGTGAGTGGCCAAAGGTGAAGTCTTTCCGACAGATTGATGTGCACCCGAGTCTTCACCCAAGCCAAGCAGTTGAAGAGAGAGATGTTCATGAACTGGCAAGGAAGGCGTTTGAAGACGGGTTCTGCCTTTCGGCTCCAGCGCCTAGAGAGCCGTGCTGTCCGTGCGGACATCCTTTGGAAGAAGGTATGTACTTGATATGTGAAAGGACGATATTGCTTCCTTGGTATAGCTTGTCTTCCTTCTTGACTACCATTGTTGAAGTCATGTTTGTATGATTGACTTTCAGGCCTCAAGATTCATCAACATCTATGAAGTCAACCACAAGACAATGGCAGTATGTTCGTCTCTTTGTTATAGTGGGCTCTCACTGATTTGTTTTCAATGATTCGCAAGTGAAAAATGCCACACAATGTGTTGGTGTAGGTACCGGTGCACTTCGCTCGGACATCAAGTTGCCGGTGTACAATTTTTCCTGATGGGCGGGAGGAAGCCATCTTCATCTTCACAGCCTCAACAGCCTTCACCCATGCCGCAATGCTTTGGGTGTTGGCGTTTTCTTGCAATGGGTCGTCATTGGCAGCGACTCATGGAGCAGTGGCATTCTTCTCTGACGCGACAAAACCACTGAACTTTTCATGCAGGACCACTCTTGCAAAAGCAATGCAAGCTTATGTCCGACTGATTGAAGTTGAGGGATTGGGAACTTGTTGCTCGCGTTGTGGCCCCTACCCGGAAAAACTCGTTTGTGATTGAACTGCACTGGTGAATCGGAATGGTGATATTGGGGAAGGATGCTTGTACACACAACCCAATGTGCATGTGGAGGTGAATCGAACTAACATGCCCAAGCGCCTGGTGACGAGCGTGATGGCTCGTGAAAGACTCGGCCGTTTGGGCATGCGCCGACGTGAGCGTGATGTCGTTGGGGACCTTGACATGAACATACTCATGGAGGAACTGCGGAAGTGCGAAGCGAGAGATGTTGCCGACTTGGTTGACATCGCGAAGGTGGTTGTGAATGAAGAACCACGGGTACGTGGGGCTTTCAAATTGCTTTTCCTTGGTTATTATCAATACATATTCTATTTTTCTAATTTATGTGTTGTTTATTCGCAGCACTTTGGCTTACAAGCAAGCTACAAAGACTTCATCTATTCCTTGGGCTCATGGGGAACGGATGCTTGCCTCGTCCACCAAGACGGATTGCCTGCTCTGAAGATTCTTTTGGAAGATGCAACACAAATGACGCATGAGCTATGGGATGTATTGCGTGATCACATGTCCATCATTGCCCGAGTGCTTGATTGGCATATGGGTACACTGCTTGTGAACCGGAGTCGAATGTCTACTGCTGATTGGAGTGAGGCTCAAAAGTTGTTGCCAAAAGCGCTGGTTGATCTTCTCGGCCATCTGGTGCAACAATACGAAGGAGTCTTTCAGGTATGGTTATTTGAATGACTCCGTCTTTGTGTACCTTTTGCTGTTTCAAAACATTATAAATTTAATCTCGTTTTTTTGCAGGGAGCCACGTCTACAGCAATTCCTGATGCAGGCGTGGTGCCCACCACCTCATGCTACCCATTTTGGCCTGCTCAAGTGGGAAGACCTCTATACAAAGCCTTGGAGCGTGCTGATGGCAAAAGTGTGCGTGCAAAGGATGATGCGAAGTGTGGAGCAGACAGGCCTGCGCCACTTCCAAAAAAGTCAACGACTGGGATTTTCACTGTTGTCTGCCCTCATCTCATAATGTATGGGTTCCACGTCATGTACCATTGAGAATCTCCAAACGACATCTTCACCACATTGTTGACCAGGTATGTAGAAATGCTTGATGTCGCGGTGAAACACGCATGAAGTTGTCTTCTGTCATCGGCTTTGTGCTCCCTTGTGGTTTATGCTAGGTGTAGTGTCCAGCATCGCATGACTATCCTGTACACCACAGTCCATATGTTGCCATTTGGTTTTACTTATCTTATCCTTCACGTTGATGATCAGGTTTGAGAAGAGATACCGCCCCAAGTTTGTCTTTTATGACAAAGCGTGCAAGCTGTTCGCGTACACTTTGGGGAGGGACCCCGAGCTTCTGTCCTCAACAAGGTTGCTGTGTGATCGCTTCCACTACGGCCACACAAAGGCTGCAAAGCACACGTGTTCCCTTGCCTTCAGTCCTGACATCTATTCGCGTCTCAAAGGTAAGAAACTGTTGTATGTTTTGAATATTTTATGGACATGAAGTAGATCATTCCTTTTGAATAGTTGGATTGTTGTTTTTGTGTTTGCAGGTGTGAACACGTCTGCAAATGAACAAGTCAATCAATTCATCCAACGATTCACGATCCAGAGTTGCACATACACCATCTCCAAATTGATGGAAATGTGTCGTCTTGTTTTCGCATACTGGAACTACTGGAAGAACGGTCACAGGATCTACGGCTTCGGCACTGACGAAGAGGTCTTGCAGCATGTTGATACGTTGAGCGTGGATCACGATGGTGATGACATCGATGACGATGGTGAGGGGGTGAGGCAAAGGGGAGAGGAAGAGGCGCGGTAGGATGCGGTGCCCATGTATTGGAGTACTTATTTATTTTCATTCTTCTCATGATTGTGCAAATATCATCGAACATGTGTTCTTCATGGCAAACCTAATACTATCTCTGTATGATAGTCTATTTATTTAGTGCAACTCATTGTCAAATGATGAGCAAAGATAATGCGTGAGACCTTACACATTGTAACAGTTGGTAAAATACTGTGATGTGGAATACACACCTATATACCGCCACCATGCACAGACAAATATGTACCTCCACCTTACATCATCATATGTGTCATATCATTGTGTTCACAGAGAATTCATTAGATGTGAACAGAACGTGCGCATTCTGTTCATACAAGTATTGCGCAAGTGGAAAACCATGTGACAGTTTTAGTCAAATCTGAGAGTTCCGCTTGCACTTCATCTATCCAGACACATGTGCACGGAAAGATTTGCCTTTCTTCCAATACTTAGACTCTGAGAGTGAGTTGCCAATTTCTTGAAGATGTTTTAAACTAATCCCAAGTTTCATTACAACATTACATACGTTCTACTTGAAAACATAGAGTACACCATTGTCATGAAAAAGGGAACAGTATGACAAGAATCATTCATTGCAACTTTCAATTCAACTCACATGTACCAAATCACAGAATATCAGATAGAACCTACCGCTACAGCATCGCATATGTTCAAACATCACAATCTACATAACTCTTGTCACCCTTTTTTTTCTTTTCCGCGGTCAGTCGTCCGTATCACCAAGCCGCGCTGGTGCAACAACCTTCCTCCTGCCTCTGCCTGTGGCTAGACTCGATGTGCCAGCGGTGGACGTCGCCCACTTCTTGCCCACACTCGGTGTTGCCAGCTTGTCCACCTCCTTATCTACTTTGTTGCCTTCCCCCTCACGCCGAACCTTCTTCTGCCGCTTCCTACCTTTGGCAGTCACTTCTACCGCTTCTGCAATTCTCTTTTCCTCATTTGGTCTCCCACTGTTGTCCTCGGCTCTGGCACCTTTCCTCTTCCCTGTCCTTCCAGTTCTCATCCCTACCATTTTGGTACTGTTCTGTTCTCCCATAGCACTACGATCTTCCTTGTCAGATCCTTGTTCCTGTCTCTCCACACTCCACTTTTCACCGCTCAGATCCTGCTGATTGTCACTAGCACTCTGCCCTTCACCGCTACCTTCCTGCTGAACTCCATCATCCCTCTGCTCTTCCCCGCTCCCGTCTTCATGATCTCCGCCAGACCTCTGCTCTTCCTCGCTGATTTCCTCCTCATCTCTGCTGGCAATCCGATCTTCCCCGCTAGCTTCCTCCTCATCTTCACCAGCCTTCTGCTCTGCCCCGCTGTTATCTCCCTCGTCTCCACCAACACCCTGCTTTTCCCCACTTGTTTCCTTCTCATCGCTGTAAACGCACTGCTCTTCACCGCTACCTTCCTGCTGATCACCGTCAACACTCTCCTCCTCACTCGCTTCCTGCTGATCACCGCCGGCACCCTCCTCTTCATTGCTCGCTTCCTGCTGATCACCGCCGACACCCTCCTCTTCATCGCTCGCTTTTTGCTGATCGACGCCGGCACTCTGCTCTTCCCCGCTAGCTTTGTGCTCATCCCTGGCAGTAATCATATCTTCTCCACTATCTCCTTGATGAGCACCGCTGGCTTTGGGCTCGTCTTTTGTAACTCCGTGCCAATCCACTTGTCTGCCTCTCTTCTGTTCTGCTTGTCTGCTGCTACTCTGTTGCACAGGTCTCCCATGTTCCTGCTCTGCCAATCTGCCCCCTCCTTTCTGCTCCGTCGATCTGTTGCTTCTCTCCTCCACCGATCTACTGTTCTTCTGATCCGCCGGTATGCTGCTCCACTGCTCCGCCGATCTGCCGCTCTTCTCCTCCGCCGGTGGTCTACTATTCTTCTGCTCTGTCCATGTGCCACTCTTCTGCTGCACCAACGTGGCACTCTTCTGCTGCGGCAGCGTGGCACTCTTCTGCTGCGCTGACGTGGCACTTTTCTGCTGGGCCAACGTGGCACTTTTCTGCTGTGCCGACGCGGCACTCTTTTGCTGTGCTGATGTGGCACTCATCTGCTGCGCCAACGTGGCACTCTTCTGCTGTGCCGACGTGGCACTCTTCTGCTGAGCCGACGTGGCACTCTTCGGCTGCACCGACGTGGCACTCTTCTGCTGTGCCGACGTGGCACTCTTCTGCTGCACTGATGTACCACTCTTCTGCTGCGCTGACGTGGCACCTGTCTGCTGTGCCGACGTGGCACTCTTCTGCTGAGCCGACGTGGCACTCTTCGGCTGCACCGACGTGGCACTCTTCTGCTGTGCCGACGTGGCACTCTTCTGCTGCACTGATGTACCACTCTTCTGCTGCGCTGACGTGGCACCTGTCTGCTGCGCCGACGTGGCACTCTTCTGCTGTGGCGACGCGGCACTCTTTTGTTGTGCTGACGTGGCACTCATCTGCTGCGCCAAGGTGGCACTCTTCTGCTGTGCCAACGTGGCACTCTTCTGCTGTGCCGACGTGGAACTCTTGGGCTGCACCGACGTGGCACTCTTTTGCTGTGCCGACGTGGCACTCTTCTGCTGCGCTGACGTGGCACCTGTCTGCTGTGCCGACGTGGCACTCTTCTGCTGCGCCGACGTGTCTCCCTTCTGCTGCGCTAGTGTACAACTCCTCTGATGCGCCAAGGTGGCACTCTTCTGCTGTGCCGACGTGGCACTCTTCTGTTGCGCCGACGTGCCACTCTTCTGCTGTGCCGATCGGCCACTTCTCTGCTCAGTCGATATGCCACTCTTCTGCTGTGCCGACGTGGCACTCTTCTGCTGTGCCGACGTGGCACTCTTCTGTTGCGCCGACGTGCCACTCTTCTGCTGTGCCGATCGGCCACTTCTCTGCTCAGTCGATATGCCACTCTTCTGCTCCACCGATCTCCGGCTCTTCTGTCCCACCATCTTGCTCTTCTGCCTTTCTACTGTGCCACGTTCTTCACCATCCGCATTCTTCTCTTCATCATCAGGGGAAGCCTTCACCTCTGCTTGTTCTTGCCTCTTGGTGCCCACGGAATCTGTTCGTGGATCATCCCTGAAAACCTACAGAATGAGAAAACATGTAATATCACATAATGGAAAAGAGGATATAAAGATGAAAAAATGCTTCTACTTGTTGAGCCCATACTTTTGGAACTTACCCCGCAACCATGTTCACACCGAATTGTTGCTGAAGACTGAGGGCCGATTGGATCTTCGTAACAGATCAGCTCGCGATTCAACCTCCGGTGGAGAACCCTAAATTGCTACACAAAACAAAATTTACTTTAGTGTCACAACAGAGATAGTAGTATGTAATGTAAACATACAATACGAGGAAACCTTCATCCATAATTACCTTCATCTTTTCTTGCGTTGCCGTGAACATGTCATCCCACTTGCTTTGGTCCACATCTGCAACGAAGAATCACAAACAAAAACAAAATTTAGACCTTCAAACCGTTCATCAAGACTATCCAACACACTCTTAACTACACTCACGTACCTGCTTCAAGAAATTTTCAGGCCTTCTGTGTTGCACGGTTGAAAGAGTTTATTCACCCTTGCACTTGCGATACCATGCTCCAGGCCACATCCCTACACTCTCCCGCTTCGCGCTCCATGTCACTGAGATCGGCTCGTCGAGCACTCAACTGCGGTGGTACCGGTGTTTCTGTTGCACGTGCAGGTGCAGCAGGTGCAGGAGCTGCAGGTGCAGGTACAGGTGCAGCAGGTGCAGGAGCTGCAGGTGCAGGTACAGGTGCAGCAGGTGCAATACGTGCTGACGGTGGCGGCGACACTCCACATGGCAGCGTGCGCTGTGGCATGGGCTGCAACGGCACCGTCGACGCCGTATCTAGGAAACACGAGGCCTGCTGCCATTGCGTCGGCGGTGGCGGCCCCATTGATGACGACATGGGCACTGTGGATGCCCAAGTAGGCGGCGTTTGAGGTTGCGGCGACGGCACTTTGGGCGTCCAAGACGGCTGCACTTCAGGTGCCAACCGCAGCGGCCTTCTAGGCGCTAACAGCGGAGGTACTCCAGCTGCTGGTGGCGGCGGCTCTGAAGGTGCCGGCGGTGGCGGGAAGCAAGGTGCCGGCGGTGGCGGGAAGCAAGGTGCCGGCGCTGGCGGCACTCCAGGAGCCGGCGGCGGCGGCACTCCAGGTGCTGGCGGTGGCGGCACTACAGGTGCCGGCGGTGGCGGCACTCCAGGTGCCGGCGGCGGCGGCACTCCAGGTGCTGGCGGCGGCGGCACTCCAGGTGCTCGCGCTGGCGGCACTCCAGGTGCAGACGACGAAGGCACTGGTGGATCNCAGAATGAGAAAACATGTAATATCACATAATGGAAAAGAGGATATAAAGATGAAAAAATGCTTCTACTTGTTGAGCCCATACTTTTGGAACTTACCCCGCAACCATGTTCACACCGAATTGTTGCTGAAGACTGAGGGCCGATTGGATCTTCGTAACAGATCAGCTCGCGATTCAACCTCCGGTGGAGAACCCTAAATTGCTACACAAAACAAAATTTACTTTAATATCACAACAGAGATAGTAGTATGTAATGTAAACATACAATACGAGGAAACCTTCATCCATAATTACCTTCATCTTTTCTTGCGTTGCCGTGAACATGTCATCCCACTTGCTTTGGTCCACATCTGCAACGAAGAATCACAAACAAAAACAAAATTTAGACATTCAAACCGTTAATCAAGACTATCCAACACACTCTTAACTACACTCACGTACCTGCTTCAAGAATTTTTCGGGCCTTCTGTGTTGCACGGTTGAAAGAGTTTATTCACCCTTGCACTTGCGATACCATGCTCCAGGCCACATCCCTACACTCTCCCGCTTCGCGCTCCATGTCACTGAGATCGGCTCGTCGAGCACTCAACTGCGGTGGTACCGGTGTTTCTGTCGCACGTGCAGGTGCAGCAGGTGCAGGAGCTGCAGGTGCAGGTACAGGTGCAGCAGGTGCAGGAGCTGCAGGTGCAGGTACAGGTGCAGCAGGTGCAATAGGTGCTGATGGTGGCGGCGACACTCCACATGGCAGCGTGCGCTGTGGCATGGGCTGCAACGGCACCGTCGACGCCGTATCTAGGAAACACGAGGCCTGCTTCCATTGCGTCGGCGGTGGCGGCCCCATTGATGACGACATGGGCACTGTGGATGCCCAAGTAGGCGGCGTTTGAGGTTGCGGCGACGGCACTTTGGGCGTCCAAGACGGCTGCACTTCAGGTGCCAACCGCAGCGGCCTTCTAGGCGCTAACAGCGGAGGTACTCCAGCTGCTGGTGGCGGCGGCTCTGTAGGTGCCGGCGGTGGCGGGAAGCAAGGTGCCGGCGCTGGCGGCACTCCAGGAGCCGGCGGCGGCGGCACTCCAGGTGCTGGCGGTGGCGGCACTACAGGTGCCGGCGGTGGCGGCACTCCAGGTGCCGGCGGCGGCGGCACTCCAGGTGCCGGCGGCGGCGGCACTCCAGGTGCTCGCGCTGGCGGCACTCCAGGTGCAGACGACGAAGGCACTGGTGGATCGAGATCTTCCAGACGGACTCTGAGGTCCTGCAATGGACAACGTGAAGAGCTCTTACATTCAACCATTACACAGTGGCATGAAAATCCAACAGACCGAGTAGTTCCAAGTTACCTCCAACGGAATCTGTGTACAGCTCACGTAATCTTCCACTTCCTGTGAAGTCAACGGCCCGTCATCAACGTTTCTTGCCATCTGAGACGCAGCCCGCAACGGAGTCTGCAAGCATACCACAAAAATTGTTTTTCACATGTTACATTCATGCATTGACATGACAACTTTAAAAAAACCTGAAAACATCTATGTGGGGATATCTTACCTCTTCATCTTCAGATGTGTCTGTCTCCTCCTCCTCGTCATCTCCGTCATCGTCATCGTTGTCGTCGTCTTCATCATTGTCACTTTCTTCATCATCATCGTCCTCATCCTCAGCAGCATACAATGCCCGTTTTGAGCCCTTTCGGGGCTTTTCCGGCTTTGGCACTCCATCTCCTGGTTTCTTCTGTGAATGTAACAAGAACATAGCATCTTAGATTAACTTGTGACAAACTAACATTCCCTCATGAATGCTGACGACTGCGAGAGGCTTACCGGCTGACACCAGCGAGAACGTTGCAACATCTTCTTTCCGAAGAGGTAGGCCGTGAACAGCGGCCTGCCATAATAGTCTCTCTTCTTACATGCGACGAGGAGGTCGTACAATGGACCCTTCTTGGGGTCCATCACCACTGGCTGTGGCCTGAAAGGATTCTGTTGTGTCCACTTCTGTCGGTAGAATTTTTTTACGTCTAGCGTCACCTTTTCTTTGGGAATCTTCGACGTCGTACATTCGCAAATTTTTGTCTGAGCCCACCAACCCTGCATGTACAGCCAGAACGTCGCCTTGTCGTTCAAGGCGACGGGCTCCAGCTTCAAGAACGCTTCAAAATTCGGCCGAAGGTTCAAGGCTTGAAATATGCCTAGTCCTGCGGACCGCTCTATGCAACCAATTCCGAATCCGGTCCGTTCGTACTTCACAAGCCAGTCGACCTGGTCCACCATCGCCGCTTCGAGATCTGCCAAAGAAACATTGCCATTTTAGTAATCATGCACTCTGCTACCCAGAGCAAACAGTTTGACAATCGGGTTGTACACACCTTGCGGGGTTGCAACCAACTTGAAGTCGTCCCAGTTCACCCAGTTCGGCCAAATCATCTCCTTCTCCTTCTTGGATTTTCTTGACTTCGGACCCTGATTCACATCTTGTACATGCTGCTGCTGCTGCTGTTGCGGTCCTACAGGCTGTGGCTGTCCCCGCTGCTGCTACAGACGCGTTCCCGAACGTGGCTGCTGCTGGTGCTTCTGCTGCTTCTGCGTCTGGTCTTGCTGCTGCTACTGTTGCTGCCTATACTGTTGCTGCTGCTGAGGATACTCTTGCACTCCTTGCGGGTTTTGCTGCACTTCCTGCCGCGCCTGTTGTTGTGGTCCGTGTTGCTGCTGCTGCTGGATGCCGAGCGAATGCTGGTGCATCAATTGCTGTTGAAGTAAAACTGCAAACCCGGAATCTTGCTGTTGGCATGGTTGTTGCTGCGGTTGTTGTTGTGGGAATTGCTGTTGTGGGAATTGTTGTTAAGGGAATTGCTCCTGTGAGAACTGTTGCTGTGGGAATTGCTGCTGTGAGAACTGCTGCTGTGGGTACCCCTGCTGTGGCAACTGGTGCTGTGAGAACTGCTGCGGAGCAAACTGCTGCAATGCGAATTGTTGTGCGAACTACTGTTGCGCAAACTGCTCTTGCTGCTGTGCAACTTCTTGTGGCTGATGGGGGAACTGCTGCTGAGATGGCATAAACTGTTGATGTGCGGGGGACTGCTGCTGTTGCGGGAAAAGTTGCTACTGATGATGCTGGTGTGCGAGGGGTTGCTGCTAAAGACGCTGCTGAGCGAGAGGGTGCTGCTGATGATGCTGCTGTGCCAGGGGCTACTGCTGATGATGTTGTTGTGCGAGATGCTGCTGCTGATGATGCTGCTGTGTGAGGGGCTGCTGCTGATGATGCTTCTGAGTGAGGGGGTTGCTGCTCGTCATGCTGCTGCTTTTGCTGCTGTGTGAGGGGCTGCTGGTCATGATGCTGCTGCTCTTGCTGCTATACGAGGGGCTGCTACTCATGATGCTGCTGCTCATAATGCTCCTGCTCTTGCTGCTGTGCGAGGGGCTGCTGCTCATGATGCTGCTGCTCTTGCTGCTGTGCGAGGGGTTGCTGCTCATGATGCTGCTGCTCTTGCTGCTGTGCAAGGGGCTACTGCTGATGTTGTTGAGAGAGGGGCTGCTACTGCTGCTGTTGCTGTACAAGGGATTGCTGCTGCCGCTGCTGCTGCTGCTGGTGTGGGAACTGCTGTTGCTGCTCATGCAATTGCGGCTGCTACTCATGCTTCTGATGTTGCTGTTGCTGCACACCGGATTGGACATCTTGCTGCTACATGGCAGCGGTACCAGACAGGTCATCCATCGGCACGGTTTCCTCCATCATGGGGCTCTCACTGAAAAGCAACGTCTGCAACGAATTTTGTATGCTCATATGTACCTGACAAAAAATCAAAGAATGCAACGAGGAAGGTTGAAGTAATGTCGCTGGAAACCAATCCCAGACCCCAGACCCCAGACCCCATACCCCACACCCCACACCCCACACCCCACACCCCACACCCCACACCCCATACCCCCCCTTAGACCCAGACCCTAAATTCCAGACCATGAACCCAAGACCCTTAACCTTAGACCCCAGACTCCAACTCAAACCTGACACTAAACCCAGACGCCAAGCCCAGACCCCAGACCTTAAACCCAGACCCTGTACACCACACCTTGAACCCCATACCCGAGACCCCACACCCCACACGCCAGACCCCAAACCCCCGAACGTTAATCCCAGACTTTAAGCCTGAAATCCCTNAATCGGGTTGTACACACCTTGCGGGGTTGCAACCAACTTGAAGTCGTCCCAGTTCACCCAGTTCGGCCAAATCATCTCCTTCTCCTTCTTGGATTTTCTTGACTTCGGACCCTGATTCACATCTTGTACATGCTGCTGCTGCTGCTGTTGCGGTCCTACAGGCTGTGGCTGTCCCCGCTGCTGCTACAGACGCGTTGCCGAACGTGGCTGCTGCTGGTGCTTCTGCTGCTTCTGCGTCTGGTCTTGCTGCTGCTACTGTTGCTGCCTATACTGTTGCTGCTGCTGAGGATACTCTTGCACTCCTTGCGGGTTTTGCTGCACTTCCTGCCGCGCCTGTTGTTGTGGTCCGTGTTGTTGCTGCTGCTGGATGCCGAGAGAATGCTGGTGCATCAATTGCTGTTGAAGTAAAACTGCAAACCCGGAATCTTGCTGTTGGCATGGTTGTTGCTGCGGTTGTTGTTGTGGGAATTGCTGTTGTGGGAATTGCTGTTAAGGGAATTGCTCCTGTGAGAACTGTTGCTGTGGGAATTGCTGCTGTGAGAACTGCTGCTGTGGGTACCCCTGCTGTGGCAACTGGTGCTGTGAGAACTGCTACGGAGAAAACTGCTGCAATGCAAATTGTTGTGCGAACTACTGTTGCGCAAACTGCTCTTGCTGCTGTGCAACTTCTTGTGGCTGATGGGGGAACTGCTGCTGAGATGGCATAAAATGTTGATGTACGGGGGACTGCTGCTGTTGCGGGAAAAGTTGCTACTGATGATGCTGGTGTGCGAGGGGTTGCTGCTAAAGACGCTGCTGAGCGAGAGGGTGCTGCTGATGATGCTGCTGTGCTAGGGGCTACTGCTGATGATGTTGTTGTGCGAGATGTTGCTGCTGATGATGCTGCTGTGTGAGGGGCTGCTGCTGATGATGTTTCTGAGTGAGGGGGTTGCTGCTCGTCATGCTGCTGCTTCTGCTGCTGTGCAAGGGGCTGCTGGTCATGATGCTGCTGCTCTTGCTGCTATACGAGGGGCTGCTACTCATGATGCTGCTGCTCATAATGCTGCTGCTCTTGCTGCTGTGCGAGGGGCTGCTGCTCATGATGCTGCTGCTCTTGTTGCTGTGCGAGGGGTTGCTGCTCATGATGCTGCTGCTCTTGCTACTGTGCAAGGGGCTACTGCTGATGTTGTTGAGAGAGGGGCTGCTATTGCTGCTGTTGCTGTACAAGGGATTGCTGCTGCCGCTGCTGCTGCTGCTGGTGTGGGAACTGCTATTGCTGCTCATGCAATTGCGGCTGCTACTCATGCTACTGATGTTGCTGTTGCTGCACACCGGATTGGACATCTTGCTGCTGCATGGCAGCGGCACCAGACAGGTCATCCATCGGCACGGTTTCCTCCATCATGGGGCTCTCACTGAAAAGCAACGTCTGCAACGAATTTTGTATGCTCATATGTACCTGACAAAAAATCAAAGAATGCAACGAGGAAGGTTGAAGTAATGTCGCTGGAAACCAATCCCAGACCCCAGACCCCAGACCCCAGACCCCAGACCCCACACCCCACACCCCACACCCCACACCCCCCCTTAGACCCAGACCCTAAATTCCAGACCATGAACCCAAGACCCTTAACCTTAGACCCCAGACTCCAACTCAAACCTGACACTAAACCCAGACGCCAAGCCCAGACCCCAGACCTTAAACCCAGACCCTGTACACCACACCTTCAACCCCATACNACCCCAGACCCCAGACCCCACACCCCACACCCCACACCCCACACCCCCCCTTAGACCCAGACCCTAAATTCCAGACCATGAACCCAAGACCCTTAACCTTAGACCCCAGACTCCAACTCAAACCTGACACTAAACCCAGACGCCAAGCCCAGACCCCAGACCTTAAACCCAGACCCTGTACACCACACCTTCAACCCCATACCCGAGACCCCACACCCCACACGCCAGACCCCAAACACCCGAACGTTAATCCCAGACTTTAAGCCCGAAATCCCTAACCCGAGAACCCATACTCCAAACCCCGGACACTACACCTCATACTCTAGACCCCACACTCAGCACCCCAAGCCCCAGGCTGAGAGCTAAATCCTTAAACCCCAATCCCCAGACCCACACCCCAGACCACTGACCTTACACCTTAGACCCCAGACCCACACCCCAGACCCCCGACCTAAAACCCCAGTCCCAGACCTTAAACCCCCGACCCGAGACCTCACACCCCAGACCTCACACCCTAGACCTTGGTCCGAGACCCCACACCCCAGACCTTAAACCCCACACCCCACACCCCACACCCCAGACCCTAGACCCCAGACCCCAGACTA
>SZWC01012386.1:8507-28881 GCA_023375785.1 Penium margaritaceum | reverse complement strand
TTCTAGTGACAGACGGATAGTGTGAGGCACTATCCAGTCTCCCTCTCTCAAGGAGGAAGCTTGTACAAAGCTTCCTCTTTGCGAGGCTGGTCGACAAGGGGTCCCCTTCACCGTCCAACGACCAAAGTTGGGAATACCCCTGATTTTCTAAGCATAGGACACAACAGACCATTTTAGGAATAATGGCGCCGGTCTATGTCACGTAACAAAGTGGCATAGTGTATGCCAGGCTTTTTGCACTTCCCCCCCCCCCCTCTACTATGAACCTTCCTTGGTTCAAGAGGGTCTAGATTGGATATTTGTGGAAGGAGACATGCTTTTTTGGTCAACAAAACAATCATTAGGTGCGTCCATTGGATCATGCGCCATTGCATAGGGAGAGAAAACTAAAAAGACTGAGATTTCTATCCTTCACGAGCACAAGATCGTACATAGATCAGTAAAGTTCACATTAAAAGTTTTCACGGCTAATGCTTCCTCCCCCTCTTGCGAGGAGCGTGCTCGCGACCATCAGCCTGGACGTCCCCATGCGTCCGAGATCACCGCCATTGTGCTCTTGTCTGTACTCTGACAAGTGAAGGTTCCCTGTGTGGGGCTTGTGTCAGGGTGGTGACCCCGGGGGACTAATTGCAAAAGCAAGCAACCTCGTCTTGCTAATATTCTTTTATCATAGTGGCTGAGACACGATTCTCAGTCTCCCAGATGTTGTGGTCAAGTCCACGACCGGCCCAGCTCATGAGGTATTCCTTCACAACATGTTTATCGTGTTTACATTCGCGGTGTTGGAGGAGCCCATGTACCTCATACTGACCGTCGCTTGCAAGAATTACAGGCAGAGGCTAAACCGTTCCTGATACTGCATATGGTGGGAGAAGACTGACATGAAACACGTCATGGATCTTCATGACCTCTGGAAGAGCAAGGTTGTAAGCAACCTCACCAATCTTGTGAGTGACCTTGAATGGTCGGACCCAGATAGAAACGATCTTCCCTGCTCCAGTTTTCTTGAGACGCATATTCATTGTACTCAAAAGCACTTGGTCACCGACAGAAAATGTGACGTCATGGCGACCAGCATCGGCATAGGCCTTTTGACGCTACTTCGATGCATGGACGTTTTCACGTGCTTCTTGACAAAGAGTGTCCATACGATCGGCAAAGGCATGGGCGGAGGGTACCTGATTTTTTCCTCCCCCGTGCCTCACCAAGGAGACGGGTACCATGGGATGCTGGCCGTAGTTCAGAAAGAACGGTGTCAATTTTGTGGATTCATGAAGAGGGTTGTTGTAGAAAAACTCTGCCGGATTTAGAAACTCATCCCAGCCATCCATCAAAGGATCCACGTACATCCGGAGCATCTGCTTTAGAGTTCGGTTCATCCGTTTAGTCTGTCCATCCTTTTGTGGATGGAAAGCAGAGGACATCTTTTGGCGGGTGCCAAGTATCTCACCAAGGGCTCACCAGAATTTACTTGAAAATTGCACATCTTGATCACAGACAATGCGTAACGGCAGCCCATGCTGTCAAACAACAGTGTCCCAAAAGATGCATGCTGTTTCCTCAACAGTGGCGTGCTTGGTTTTGGGCATGAAGTGCGCCATGTTGGTCAAAGATTAGACCACTATGAGGATAGCATCATGGCTATGAGGTGTCTCGGGTAAGCCAGTGATGAAATCCATGCTCACTTCTTCCCACTAGGAGTTCGGCACTGGTAGGGGCTTCAGCAATCCTGCTGGTGCCTTGTTGCTTGGCTTGTTTCCGATGCACAAGTCACAGGCTTGGATGTACTTGCTTACATCACACGACCATCCAGGTCACCAATAATGCCCGAAGAGAGCCTTTCCATTTTTTCCAAACCAAGGTGGCAAGCTGCTGCTGGGTTATGGAACCAAAAAAGGATATCATCTCGCAGCTTTCTGGAGTTGGGCACAACCACTAAGTTGCTCTTCCAGTAGAGACCAGAGGCTTCCACCAAACCATATTGGTCAGTGCTACCATGGTCAAACCATGGGTCATCAAAGTACCCCATGCGGGTACGTTGCAAGAACAGCATAAAATGCGCCATCGGTTTTGGTGGTTGGCGTAGGGGGTTTTCAGGCATGGGCACATCCTGCTTTTGTACGTCTTTCTTGCAAAGGGATTGCGCTTGAAGTTTCTTGAGAACCGCGTTGACCGGGCTGTGGCTCAACGAGTCTACCAAATTCATACGACCGGGTCAATGTTCCCATTGGAAGTGGAATCTGCTGAAGTACTTGCTCCAACGAGCTTGTCACCAAGAAAGGTTGGGTTGTGACTGAAAGAATACCAAGGGATTGTGTTCTGTAACCACTGTGAATACACCCTTGGCACCTTCTAGGTAGCAGCGCCAAACCTTCAAGGCATGTACTACCACAAGTAACTCTTGTTCACCTGAGGTGTAGCGAGTCTCAGCACCTGAGTGTTTACGACTCTCATATGCGGCCGGTCATCCTTCTTGCATAAGGATAGCCCCTGTCCTACCAATAGATGCATCACGGAGCACCTCGTATGGTTTTTTGGGATTTGGGAGTACAAGCACACGTGCACATGTCAGCATTTGCTTCACACGTACAAATGCATGCTCACACTTATCAGACTATATCCATTTCACATCTTTATGTGTGAGAGCTATGAGTGGGCGGCAAGGCTAGAATAGCCTTGCATGAAGTGACGGAAGTAGTTTGCCAAGCCTAAGAAGGCTCATTTCTTGCCCACATTGGATGGCTAGATGCCAGTCCACAACATGTTGCACTTTGCAAGGATCCACTCAGATTCCTTTGCTGCCAACAATGAAGCCCAAGTACAGCAGCTCAGGTTGTACAAAAGCACACTTTTCCATCTTTGCAAAGAACTTCTCCTTGCGGAAGATCTCAAGCACGGTACGCAGATGTTGTACATGCTCCTCATGATTCTTTGAGAACACCAAAACATCATCAAGGTACACCAAGACGGTTTAGCCCAACTGGTCACAAAAAATGTGACTCAATGTGGCTTGAAATGTCACTGGAGTCTTGGCAAGGCCAAAGCTCAGCACTCGGAACTGATAATGTCCAAGATGCATACAAAACTTAGTTTCGGGAACATCTTCTCAAGTAATCCAAATTTGGTGATAACCTTGAGCCTGATCCAGGGAAGAGAACACCTTTCCACCTTGAAGTTGTCAGAGAGATCCTTGATCCTTGGCAAGGGGTAATGGTTTTTAGCCGTCAAGCTGTTCAACGCACAGTAGTCAAGACACATGCACTAACCTCCATCCTTCTTGTTGACAGATATGATGGGAGCTCCGAATGGAGAGCTGCTTGGTTCCATCCATCCCTTAGCCAAGTATTCCTTGATTATCGTTTGGCTTCTTCACGCTCAGCAGGAATGAGGTGATGTATGGGCCAAAATGATGTCCTTGCTCCTGGCTCGAGAAGGATCGTATGACCAACATTCCGTTCTGGTGGTAGGCAATCCGGGAGTGGATCAAAAACATCACAAAACTCTTCAAGGAGAGAGCTGACATCACTCAAGAACGACAGTGGATCGTCGTCATGAACCTTACAAAGTTGCGCTAGGAACACATTGTGCCCTTTATTTGAAGGGCCGGAAGGACTGATTATTCACTCTTGTGAGAGGGCTTTGAAAGATCCATAGGTAAAAGCGTGATGGAATGTTTGCCTTTTTGTATAGTGAGCGTTTTTGTGACCCAACTCATATTGGCCTTGTGCTGGTGAAGCCAAGGATCACGCAGAATATCTTTAAAATGATCTTTCGAGTCAATGACAATAAAGTTGACAATTGTTGTGAAAACTCCTAGCTTGAGCCTTGCCCAAAATGTTCCGAGTAGATCGACCTCACGGTTGTCACCGACGGGGACTTTTCCCTCACAAGGCATGTATTTCAATCTTAGCTGTTGTACACGAGAGGCACTAATGAACTCATCATGAGCACCTGTGTCAACTAGGACTTTCACACGTGCCCCAGCCAGATGACTTGCAAATTGCATTGTCATCTTTGCATGTGAGGAGCGTGTGAACAAGCTCTTTGGAGGCTTGGCCTGCAACTGGTAGACGTAGAAGTGTTCTTTGCTAGGACGTAGCTCAACAAATCACCCACTTGCTCCAACATGTGGTTTCTTTTGTTTACATCATAGAAGAGTTGCCATCCATTCAAGAGTTCTTTCTTGAGACCCGAAACAATAGGAACTACAACAGTCACTTGCGTGAGTAAGTTCATCTTGTGGGCTATGTTTTCCAACTCAAGCATTTTGTTTTCTCTATGTTGTGTGGATATGATCAAGCGAGTGCAATTTTGTAAGCATTCATCATTGATAAGATGCAAGAGTGGACAATGGCGGGAGAGATACACAGAGTCATTGCTCATGGAGGAGCAAAAAAAAAGAAAACAAAGCCCCAGCAAGGTGTTCCAATGGTTTCATGTCATCATCGTGGAACATGAAGGCGCGTTCAACATCCAAGGATCTCTCAGCCACAGCCCCTAGTGGTTGTCCATTACCGGCTATAGGGGATTCAAAAACCCTTCCCACGACCTGCTCGTCAGCGATCATCATTGACGCCCTTGGCATTCTGGCGGTTTCCTTGTCCCTTATCCTGCTTCTCTTCTCCCTGTTCATTGGTGATTCCAACAGCACAATCTTTCTGGCGCTTGCAGCATTCAGGCGCATAGTGCCCAATCTTCTCACTGTAGTAGCAGGTGAGGATGCCTGTTTTGGCCTTGCCATCTGCATGCTCCTTGTAGCTATCTTGCCGCTTGGAGGGTTTGTGATTACCCGAACCGTGCCGAGGGAGCTTGCACTCACCATGTTGGGGAGAGTGGTGACGCTTGTTGTTGCCATGCTGGTGATGCAGGTCGCGGCATGTGTTCACTCCATACTTGGCAAGCATGGAATTGTACTTCTCGAGGATGAAATCATGCAGCTCAGCATAACTGGTCCAAGGCTTGCCTTAGGGATCTAGCATACAAGTGCGATCAAGGGAATCATTAGAAATGCCATTGGTAAGCCATTCCACGATTTTCCACATGGGATGGCGGTTCTCATCAGTGATTTTTTCTAAGGTGTTGTTCCAATCCTGGAGGTATTCCACAAGCTTGAAGTCACCTTAGCGGTTTTTTGACAGATGCCTGGATGCTTGCTCGGAGATAGACTCCCTACCGTATAATTCCATGAGGATCTTGCACAGGTCTTCCTATTGAGGTCTGGGGACCGACTGAGGTATTTCCATGCATGACATTCTCAGCAGGTCCTTCACCAATGAGAGGGCTGTGATGTCAAGGCAAGCTAGTCCGACGGCACCCCAAGCTTGTTGCTTGATGTTATGGAGCTCAAGAAAAAGTTCCATGTGTCGCTTCCAAGTGGCCAATTCCATGTTCTTGGATAAGCCAAACTTGGGATAATCACTGAAGCGCTTTAGAGCCTCTGAGATCTCAGCGCCCAATGCTGCATAATCTTCCTCAAGGTGTTTCTCGCTTATCGCTTTCTCAACCTGATGAAGATGACGAGAGCCGCTCGGTCCTGTCAACCGATCATCATGGGTGTCACCCATTAGGATGTGAGCATCATCATGTGATGGATTCTTAGCTTTGCGACCATAGGATGGATGGGCGGGATCAGGCTTGTCAGCCATGCCACCAGCCACCAACGTACCCATGATGCTCAGCATGCTACTGAATGCATCAGGATGAACGTGTTTCTTGAGGGCAATCAAGCTCTTGGTGAGCTGGATATGCTCAAGAGCATCGAGCAAATGCTCGTATGCCTTGGCGTCTCGCAAAAGGTTCACAATATCAGTGATGTTTTTTGGATCCTTTTGCAATCCTGGCCTGCCTTAGACATGATGGTTCATGTTGGCGGCCGTATTACATGTTTGTGCTCTTCTAGGTTTTCCTTGCTCAAGGTGAGCCAAGGGACGATCCTGGGGTTGTGGGATTGGTGCACGTGCCGAGGTAGGCAGCATGTTCCTCCCGTCACCACCTACTGGTATGCCATCCGGGTCAGCACCACGAGATGCATGACCAGCAGGTAGCTTAGGGCCACCGTTCTCCTTTTCTAGGGCCAAAGCCTTAATAGCTCCCACCATGCAAAAGTAATGGATTTTGAGGTCTACAAGGTGGTTGGTTGTAGCCCAGGTGACAACGTCAATGCCCTTGAGAGGATCATCGTCCTCTTCATCTTGGGGCTCCAAGAAGAACCGGTCGTCCTCTACTCCAACGTCATCGTCTTTTCCCTCTGCGGCAATGGGTTCTCCTTCCCCCACTTCTGCTTTTCCAGCGGCGCTGGCAAGGCCCTCGGCCTTATCGCCAATGCGTGGAGTTGACGACGCATCATTGGCTATTTTATTTCCCTTCACAATGTCCTTTGCGTCAGGGCTCCCACCAGACGTCATCTTCATGAAAGCAGCGGATGCGGTGTGACCGGTGCCCATCCCACAAGTGCTCTTTGTCAGTTACATCGTGCCCCGAGCATGATTACCGGATGCGCTTAGGCCACTCTCCTTTGCTGGAGCTTTTGGAGGGCCTCCTCTTGCCACAAACATGGGCAGACAACCTCCTACCATGAATGGTGGGGAGGGGTGAAGGCGGGAGGGCGAGAGAGGAGAGTGAGGGATTAGATTTCATTGCGAGCGTGATGACAAGTAAAACATAGATGCACCAGCAATCTCTTTTGGTAATTTCAAGACCTCTTGGCCAAGAAAAGCAGAATGGGATTACTTCCCACAATTTTCACCTCCTTTGCAAAGAGAAGTGCTCAAACAACCTCCCTTTTCACCTTACCCTTATCCAAGGAAGTTCAAATCAAGGGAAAAGCATAAGAACATGGCCAAAAAGTCTGAATGTATTTTGGCAGTGTTTCCCCTGTAATGTGGACAAAGATATGTTTTTTGGCTGAAAAAGGAAACAACCTCTTTTTGGAGGTTTTGGTCCCTGTGCCGTAGGAGGCAGCATAGATGTCGAAAACAAGCGACTGAAAATGTTTTAGAAAAGTGGTCATTTGCGCTTTCCAACGATGTACTGCAAACAGCCTTTGGAGAAGCCTGCTGCCTGTAGCTGTTGGAGAAATGCTCCTCACCATGGCAAGAGTGACTCCAAAAAGGAACACCAAAAAGACAAGCCTTGGTGGCTCAGTGGTTAATGGTGTCTGCCTCTAGAGGCAGGGGCCCGGATTCAAGTCCCACAAGATCGAATTCTGCCTGGCCTCAAGGGAAGTGAAAAATAGGTGCCAAGAAGCTACCTCAACCTCTAGAATTCCTCCTTAAGTTTCTAGAAGGCTAGGGTAAGGTCCAGGAAGGTGGCACATCTTCTAGAAGGGTTGACTTGTCCTACAAGGCATCTACAGGTGTCTTGGTCTTCTGGCTACCTTCCCTCTTACAAGAAGCAAACTGAAGAATCTAGGAAGGGTCAGAAGCTTCTAGAGGAAGGAAGGGATGCCTTCCTAGGGTGGATAAAGGACAGCCTACCAAGTCTGGCATGCTTTGGTGTTCTGGAAAGCTTACATCAGTGGCTATGAATTTCCACTTCTTTTGAGCTTTGATGAAAAGAGTTCATTCCCAGTCAATTGAGGCCAAAAATATTGCCTCATTCTCTGACCAGTTTTCTCCCATCCTTGGAACCAGTTGCCTCCACAGTTTTAGTCTCTCCAAAAACAGTTGGTGGTGTGAACCAGCCACTACTTGGGACCCTCGAGGGTACACACTCACCCTCAGGCCAACAAAGGGTTATGGGCCCACGCCTCTAATGGGTCCCAAGCCAGCTTGATTTCACGCTTATAACAGTAAGACATGGCCACTAGCAAGGAAGAGAGCAACCACACTGTCCAACAAGGGACTGCTTGAGCTTGTGAAGGGTGATGAGACTGCTCTGCCGGAGACTGCAACTGCTGAAGTGAAGGAGGCATACAAGAAGCACAATAGGCGTTGGCACTCGTTGTGTTTGTGTTATGCCCATCACAACTTGGACACATCCAAGGATGCACCCTTGGCGCCGAAAATTGGTCAAAACTCTGCTCCATCTACCAGTCAAACAACCTTGCCAATAAGCTCTTCATCTTCAAACGGCTCCTCACTCTCCAAGCTAACGAAGGTGACAACATTACGGAGATCATGTAGCAGATTGAGTTGCTTGTAGCGGAGTGCGTGGCCATTGGTTGGGAGGTTGATTCTCACTTGTAAACTATGATCGTCCTTTTGGCCTTACCGGACAGTTGGAGTTCCATGATCACATACCTTGGTGGCTGGCCTTCTGACAAGCTGAAGTACCCAAAGGTTGCCAAGTATGTGCGCAACAAGTGGATGCAACATGGCGGTCAAGAGAATGCAACATCACCAAGTTCTGCTTACAGAGTTCATCCTCATAGTGGAGGCCGAGGCAACAAGTGGAAGGGTACCAAGCAGGGCAGCAAGAAGGGTGACAAGAAGGTGGAGTGCTTCAACTATGGCAAGGAGGGCCATTATGCGCTCAGTTGCCTCAAGAAGAAGCCAGACCAGTCGCAGCAAGGCGGGAAGAAAGACGAGCACACCCTTATGGCGTACAACTCGACCAACTTGAAGGATCCAGGAGTTGCCATCATTGACTCCGGATCAGGCCACCACACGCAACGTAACAAGGTGGCATTTGTCACCTACAACGCCTTGGAGAGACGCATGACGGAGGGCAATGGCAAAACAAAGGTGGCCGTTGGTGAGGGTAACATCCGCATTGAGTCAATTGTGGATGACAAACCTATTATGAGCACAATCCACGACATGCTCCACATGCCCAGCTTTGCGGCAAACCTGCTCTCTGTCAGCAGCCTTACCGACAAGGGACATGAGGTACTCTTCACAAAGAAGGAGGTCGTCATCGGCAAGGAGGGCAAAGGCGAGGTTATTGCGCACGCAAAGAGAGAGGATGACTTGTACCTGCTACGCGCAAAGATCCTTGGCAGCCGGGCGGGGTCCAATACCGCCAATCTTGCAACAAAGGATGAAGGAGACCTGGACCTGTGCCACCGCCAACTTTGCCATATTTCTCCATTGACGGTTAAGGAGATGGCAAAGATAGAGGTGGTGCGGGGTCTCCAAATCAATGCCCTTGATAGAACCAAGGAGACCGTACATGAGCCATGCGTCATTGGCAAATCAACGCGGCAACCATTTGTGGAAAAGGGGATGCGTGCATCAATTAAGTTGGCAGTGATACACACAGATGTGTGTGGACAACTTCAGAGCTCCCTTGGTTGAGCTTGCTACCTCCTCACCTTCATCGACGACAAAAGCCGCAAACTGTACCTCTACCTCATGAAGCGGAAAAGGGAAGTTCTTGCATGCATGCAAGAGTTTGTGGCAGATGTGGAGCGGCACACAGAGTTGAAGGTGAAGGCGTTCTGTAGCGACGACAACGGTGAATATGCAAGCTGCCTTAGGTGGATGAAGAGCAAGGGATTGAGTGGCAAAAAGCAACTGCACACTACCCGCCGCAGAATGGGGTTGCAAAGAGAGGGAATCGCACAATCCTTAACATGGTGCGATCCATGTTGAGTGACGCCGGCCTTGCACAATGGTATTGGGTAGAGGCGGCACGGACAACGGCATACAGAATGAACCTTACACCAGACAAGCCGTTGAAGGAGAAGGACAGTAAGGCATGGAAGACACCACAAGGGGTGTGGAGTGGGAGAAAGCTGGCGGTGGGTCACCTGCGCACATTTGATTGTGTTGCACACACTGTTGTGTAGGTATGTGAGGGGTAGAGCAAGCCGGACCCACAAGCTCGCCAGTGTATTCTCCTTGGCTATGAGAGCTGAAGCAACATATAGCGGCTCTTTGACCCAAGGAGGCAGCAGATTGTGCGGAGTCGTGATGTTACGTTGGACGAGAAAAGACGTTAGATGGATAAAGAGGCATGCCTCTCCGAGAAAGGGAGTGGCTATCACTCCTTGATGGGGAGACGCCGGATGACATGAATGAGGGTGACGTCCTCGCATCAACACGTACCAGAGATGATCGCCCAAGGGATGGGCGAGCGGTAGACTTTGTTTTGGCCAGTTTGGATGAGGAATCCGAAGCACTGGAGATGGACGTGGAGGCGTGGAGTCAACCGATGTCTCCAATGTCTCCTAGAGAGGGGGAGCAGGTGCTTGGAGAGGATGGCACTGAAAGGGGATGGCAACAACAACAACCGCCTCAACAGCCTTGTACAAGTAGCCATGTGAGAAGAAGGACAAAGAGGTACGATGTTGACAAGGGCATTTGGACTAGGTTTTCACGAGCCTTCTTCATGCAAGAGGAGCCTCAATCTGTGAAAGAGGCACTCCAGCAGAAGGATGGGGCTGAGTGGGAGTGAGTAATAACATCTGAGCTTGCATCCCATGAGGAGAGCGACACTTGGGAGCTGGTTGAATGGCCGATGGGTAAGAAAATCATCGGCTCCAAGTGGGTCTTCCGGAAGAAGCTCACAAAAGAGGGGGAGGTGGAGCGGTACAAGGCGCAGCTGGTGGCAAAACGGTATGCTCAGAGAAAATGGGGAGCACTACAATGAGACCTTTGTACCAGTGGCCAAAGTTTGCCTCCATCTGCACTATCATCTCGGTGGCAGCGGCACGCGACTGCGAAATCCACCAAATGGGCGTCAAAACTGTGTCTTCCAATTGCAACCTGGACAAGGAAGTCTACATGGAGGTTCCGGATGGTGTGGATGCGCCAGAGGGGAAGGTGTGCCGGCTTCTCAAGGTTCTCTATGGGCTGAAGCAAGCTCCGCTCATGTGGCACATCAAAATGGATAGTTTCATGGGTGAGCTTGACTTCAAGCGCTGCGAGGCGGGTCACAACGTGTACATGCGTAAGTAGCCGGGGCTCCACCAAACCGTCGTACTCTATGTGGATGACCTCATCCTTGTGTCTTCGGATGAGGGGGAGCTCAAGAGCCTGGAGAAACGGCTTGGCAGCCGGTTCAAGATGATAGATAATTATGAGCTTGACTATTTCCTAGGCATCGCCATCAAGAGGGAACGCAAAGCACGCACGCTAGAAATGGGGCAAGAAAAATATGTGTTGCAGATGCTCCACCGCTACAACATGGAGGAGTGCAACCCCATCGGCATGCCTATGACAACGACATGTGAGGTGAGGTGGAGCATGGGCACGAGCACGGAGGACAAGAAGGAGGAGATGGCTGGAGTACCATACAAGTTTGTAGCTGGCAGCATAATGTATGCCATGGTGGCGATGCGGCCTGATCTTGCCTTTGCCAAGGGACAATTGAGCAGCTATATTGCTCATCCAGGGCCGCTACATTGGCAAGCGGTCAAGAGAATCCTCCGCTACTTGAAGGCGACCACACAATCGCGACTTGTGTTTGGAGGGGAAGTCCAGACTGACTCCCTCGAGTTGGTTGGCTACTCTGACGCTGACTGGGCAGGTGATGTTGATGACCACAAGTCAACATTGAGCTATGTTTTTGTGCTTGGTGGTGCAGTGGTTTCTTGGGCAAGCCGGAAGCAGGACTGTGTGGAGCTGTCCAGCACTTAGGCAGAGTATACTGTGCTTGTGGAAGGCGTAAAGGAGGTGTTGTAGATGTAATGATTGCTCTAGGAGATTGGGGTGCCACAGAAAAAGCCGACGGCGCTCAACGTTGACAACATGAGTGCCATTAGCTTGACTAAAAACCCTGTTCTACACCGAAGGACCAAGCACATAGAGATCCGACATCACTTTACACAAGACCTCATTGCAAAGGGTGATGTGGTGCTTGTGCACTGCCGCACAAAGCACATGCTTGCTGATGCCATGACAAAGGCGCAACCCAAGGAGAGGCATGATGCTACTTGCATGGAGCTTGGGCTTTTCCAAGCCTCTTGAGTTGCAGGTTGAGCATGGACAACTGCGATGGGTGACGTGCAAGGGGGAGATTTTTGGAGAGATACTCCTCACCATGGCAGGAGTGACTTAAAAAAGGAACACCAAAAAGACAAGCCCTAGTGGCTTAGTGGTTAATGGTGTCCACCTCTAGAGGCAGGGGCCCGGGTTCAAGTCCCACAAGACGAAATTCTGCCCTGCCTCAAGGGAAGTGAAAAATAGGTGTCAGGAAGCTACCTCAACCTCTAGAATTCCTCCTTAAGTTTCTAGAAGGCTAGGGTAAGGTCCAGGAAGGTGGCACACCTTCTAGAAGGGGTGAGTTGTCCTACAAGGCATCTACAGGTGTTTTGGTCTTCTAGATATCTTCCCTCCTACTAGAAGCAAGCTGAGGAATCAAGGAAGGGGCAGAAGCTTCTAAAGGAAGGAAGGGATGCCTTCTTAGATGGGAAAAAGGAAAGCCTACCAAGGGACATTCTAGAAGTGATAGAATCTACTAGGAAGCTTCAAATCTAGCATGCTTTCATGTTCTAGAAATCTTAGATCAATGGAAATAAAATGCCATTGCTTGTGAGCCTTGATCAAAAGAGTTCAGTCCCAGTGAGTTGAGGCTAAAACTATTGCCTCACTCTCTGACCAGTTTTTGCCATCCTTGGAAACAGTTGCCTCCATAGTTTCAGTCTCTCCAAAAGCAGTTGTTGGTGTGAACCAGCCACTGCTAGAGACGCTCTAGGGTGCACACTCACCCTCAACCCAACAGCAGCGCCTCTTCAAATTTGGGGTATGTTTTCTGAAGACACTGGCCTGCTGCGGCAGTTCTGCAACGCGAAAGAAAGGCGAGCGGAAGCAAACACGACTGTGGACCTTGTCGCCAAAAACGGCCGAGTCTGCTCCTTGTGCACCGTTTTAAGGATGGTGGGGTACTCAGCCAACCAATTTGCTCTGCGAAACTTGAAGGAAAAGGAGTGGAGTGGCGGCTGCAGCTTCCTAGCGGCAACTCAACAGGTTCGAGGTTGTCGAGCAACTAAGTCACCAAGGGTGACAACTAGCTCATGGATACCAATGTAACACGCCGGGTGAAACAAGGTGCGAGCCTCTGTGTGTGAGTGAGCCCTCGGGACCCGATTGCTAATGGAAATTGTGCAAGTTGGTCCTGGAGATTAACTTTGCCGTAAAGTGAAGTTTTGCAAGAATGACTCCTCTTACAAGTATGGCCCGACCAAGGTCGGGGCACAGAGTCCATTCTCCTCATAGGGCAACCCAAGAGGGAAGATGGAGGATGTTATTTCATCCATCCATTTTGTTGGCGGGTTGACGCGACCTGACTTGATACATTTCTCTCCTCGAGTCAACCCATTAAACTATGTTATGTTGTCGACGTGGAAACCCTAAGTTTCTGACGTGATTAAGGATGGGGAGGTGGTGGCAAAACATCTTTGCACATGTGAGGGTGTTTTGCCACCACTCGGCGCCCCTCGTCCGATGACATGGCCAACACATTTATAATGTCCTGTTCGCCACGCCACCGAGTGGAGGTGGCACTCGGCGGGGTGGTGCCGTCGGAACGCCCGCCGTTGGCTGATCGTGAACCCCCTTGTCATGGCGGGGGGCCTCGTGAAGGGCCCCTTGATGGGTAGGTTCCCCTTGCGATGTCAACCCCCCCCCCCCCCGGGGGGGGGGGGGGGGGTTGACATCGCAAGGGGATGGGTGGTGGTCAGCGGGGGGGGCAAGCGGAAGGCGGCCGGTGGGAGCAAGGCTCAACCGCCGGCCACCAGACGGCGGACGACGGAGGAGGAGAGGGGGATCGGCCCAGGGGTGGCCACCTGGCGGATCTACGGCCCAAGAGATGACCCCCTGGGGCCGTTGATTGCTCCCATCGGTGAGCCAAGGGGGGGAGGGGGTCCCGTGTCGCTTCCCACGCAAGAGAAGTCCCTCCTCATGGGGGGCCCAATGTTTTTTTGAAGTACCCACCTTGAGGGGGAGTACCCGAAATACCCAGAAAGGGGTATCTTTAGAATACCCAGGGCACCCGAAAACAACAGAAAGTCCTCCTTCAGCAAACACAACCCCAACGGCCCCGATTTTTGCACCAAAAAATCTGAAAAAAAAAAACAAAGCACATCATCCCATTTCAGGGATCCCCTAGGATCCTGCCCTTGCCGCCATCACCACCGACAGAAAACCCCCTCTTCCAACCACCCACAATCCTGCCGGCGGAAGCCTCGGCAGTGGAATTCAAGGGGGTGGAACAACCGAAACCACCATTGTGGCCAGCTTGCAGCAGATACAAGAAGACAGGGAAAAGGCCACGGAGCTGGCAAAAGGAGCAAGCAGAGATTTGACCACCTCAGCAGGAGAGGGCACAACAACGGGCGATTAGCGAGGCGCGACAGCAGGTGACACAAGTCTCTGCAGAGGTGAAGCAACAGCCACAACAGGTGAGGGGAGAGGGAGTAGGTAACCCCACGACGAGCATGGAGGCGGACCGAGACAAGGTCATACTAGGGAGACAAGGCAAGGAGGACAGAGGGGAGGAGGGTGCAGCAAGGAGGAAAGAGAAAATGGGAGAGACAAGAGGGATATAGGCCAACGGGGCACCAGCGGAGACCAGGGAGCGGCAGGACCAGAGTATAGAGGACGGGACTGGGGACGGACAGCAGCCTGTCAGGAGCGGAAAGAGATAGGGGAACGACGAGAAGGCAAGCGGACAAGAAGAGACAAAGGTTGCGATAGAGAGTGTGGAGCTTGAGCCCTTATGGAGGGGCTCAGAGGAGAAAGAGGAGGACCGGAGGAAGACAACGGGGGCTGACACAAGCCGAAGCGGAGTAGAAGGAAGGCGCCCAACAAATGCAACCCAACAGAAAGACCGCCGCGACCAACGAGGGTGGGTAGAGATGGCACAAAACCTATGGGAGGAGGTGGTCCTGGCATGCAGGGCGATGCAAGAGGACACCAGAGACAGGATCCGAGGGCTGTTCCTCCGCTACGACCAGGTCATGGGCTGCCACTTGACCATACTCCAGGGGCATACAAATATTCTTTGAGAGGAACTACAACGGGTCCAGGTGGCGCAGGCAGTGTCTTAATCACGCGTGCAAAAGTTATACAAAGCTACGCATGAGGGGCAGGCAATAGTCACAGCCCAGGCAAGGGGGAGGGAGCATGACCGGCTGGAGGACAAGCAAGCGCAACGGGAGGTTGTAAGGGGATGTGAGACTTTGCGCAATGCGACACTGGGTGTGCTCGATGAACAATAGAGAGGACTTGGGGAACTCGCGGGGGCCCTGACTATGCAGTGGGCACTGTCTCAGAGGACTAACCACGTGAGTCAGGGGTTGGAGAACAGAGTAGCGCAATTAGAGGAACGGGGCCTAGCACAATGAGAGGACGTGGGGATGGCCAAAGGAGCAGACGGGAAGGAGTTGATGATTAAGACCGGACAGACACGCAGGGAAATGACGACAGGACCCATGGAGACAAGATACGGGGGAGATGCACTGCAATCGACCAAGGGGAGAGGAGGAGAGGAGGATGATACAGGGGGTGAGACAGGCGGGAAGGTCCCTAGTGCTAGGGACCATAGCACCCAAGGGAGTGGGGGGAGCGTAGGGAGCGGAGGGAGTGCAGCCGGAGCAAGCGGATCAAAGGCAGGAGATGAGGACGAGGAGAGGGATGACGGGAGGAGACGGAGGGGGGATGAGGGAGAGGTAGTGGGTGAAGAGGAGGAGGAGGAGAAAGGGGAGGAAGAGGAAGACAAAGGGGAGGAAGAGGAAGGGACCCGAGAGGAGAGGCAAGGAGAAAAGGGTTGGAGGGTCCGCCCACCAAGGGGGGTCATAGTGCCAACATTGGCCATAGTACCATGGACAATAGAGGGGGCCGGAGGGCTTACCATGATGATGGACAGACCGGCAGGGACACGAAGAACATGAATGAAGATGGGCGCGAGGAGACGGTGTGGACGTAGGAAGGCCAATGAAGTCAAGGAGGCTTGGGGTACAGGAGGGGGAGCGAAGGTAGCAGGGAGGCGGAAAGAGGCGGGTGATCACAAATCAGACCGAGTGCCACTGGGTGCATCAGGGATGGGTGCCGTAGCAAAGGGAGGGGGAGAGGCACCAGAGTGAGAGGAGGGATCACTGCCTTCACCTGAGGAAATAACCAGCACAGCAGCTGCGGGATACACCCGAGGGGTGGATCGGCAACCAGACACGCAGGAAGGAACGAGGCAAGCACTGGCAATGAGCGCTGCAGGCAGGAGAAAGGATGACATTGCGCGAACACAGGGGACAGGGAGCCAGGGAACGCCTTCACGATGGGGCCCGCCATGGAAGTGCCCTTGGATGGGATGCGAGTTCACGGGAAAAAGCAAGCGATTGATGTGTGGACACTGGGGCTACCGCCATCGGGGCTACTGGTTGATGTCGGCGCTCCAGGGTGTCTAACGCCGGATCCAGGAGGGGACAGTGGAAGTGTGCGAGGGAGCTCACCATATGGAGGGGGATACCGGGAGAGGGAATAAGGACAAAGACGCCAGTGAGCGTCAGGAGTGGATGGTAGGGCGACAAGGACTAGGAGCAAGCCTGGCGGACCCGGAGCAGATCCTTAGGATGGAGGATTGGTAGGCCGAGCGACGGAGTACTCAGGAGAGACGGGCGGCACAGCAAGAGGCGCGTTGGGTACGGCTAGTGCAAGGACAGCACGCCCAGCATGAGCAAGCCCACAGCGAGAGGGAGCAGAGCCAGAAGGGGGAGTCCTCCTCCCTGGGACACCGGCTGCAAGAGGAGCAACCAGGTGGTGGAGCAGGCGGAGGAGGACATCCACTAGGAGACATGGATTCTCCGAGGAGACCACGGGAGGGACGTGACCATGACCATGGATCCGGGGTTCAGGGGAGAGCGGGAGATGACGCAGACACAGAGGCGAGACGGTTTCTCCAAAAGTTGTTCCCTCTAACATCACTAGAGAGGAGGGGAGAGAGGGGAGCAATGGGACCGGAGGGCCATAGGCGAGGCCGAGATTCGATGGAGGCTCTGATGGCAGAGAGGAACATGGGATAGCAACGACAGCGCGAAGTTGTCGGACCGGGGATTGGGGGTGGAGGGGCAGCAGTGGCCGGACAGGTGACGAGAGAGACTATCGGAGACCAACATCGGGTGAGAGGAGTGGCGACAGGTGCGACAGGAGGGCCTGGAGAAGGAGCTCGGGAGGACACAACCATCGGGAGGGGAGGACCGAGACCGTCGGTTGCGGCACCAAGGGGTGCCCAGAGAGGTAGGGGAGACAGCCACCAAGGCACCACAGGCAAAGGCGAGTAGTAGCAATGGCCGGGTGCTGACACGGGTGGGGAGAAAAGCGGTGGCCAGCATTAGGAACGGTTGTGGCGGTGGACAGAGGGGCTGGAGTGGGGCCGACTGTATGGGGTAGAGGTACTCCCCCCCTTTATCTACTCGCGAGTCCCAGCAGGCGAGCTGGACTCAATTTGGGCAGTAGTAGCAGTCTTTCTGGTGAGGTGCACATCCCATACTATGGATGCTATAGGGGCCCTACTACTCCAGGCAATTCCAAGCCTCATCCTTAGGACGCGCCCACAGCATCGGGGGTGCTCAGACGCGGATTGGATGAGATCACTAGCGACCCAATTCCTCCAAGGAGAGTGGGATGAGTTATGGAGAGAGGCCGTCGCGTATGCTCGACAGGCAGGTCGCGTACCACCACCACGACGCCCGCATTACAGAGAGGAGGAAGCAAGGGAGCACCAACTACAGAGGGCGGTGACCAAGTTTCATAGAAGGAACACGTCAAAGGCATACGATGCCTTGGACAGTACCTCATTTGCACCACCCGAACAAGAGGTATTGGCGTAGCTACACGCAAAGCACCCGGCAAGGGAGCGGCTGATGCCATCATGGGTAGCAGAGGCAGTGAGGCGGGCTCCTACCGGGTTCCCTGATGGAGATGGAGTGCGGAGGGCCCTACTGGACAGCAGTAGAGGCACGATGGCAGGGCTGTTGGGCCTCATGCTGGACCATCTCCGGCAGGTTGTGGTGGGAGACGAGCGACTCACGAGGCTGTTGGCACAGCTACTCGCCTCCCTATGTCAATGACGGCTCCACCCCACAGCTCGGGGCTTTCTTGCAGCAAGCAGGCTCATCGCGCTAGCATAGCCCGATGGTGGGGTACGACCGATCGCAGTGGGAGAAGTGATCCCACACCTTTCTTGTGGAGATGGATGGTCAGTGAAGGGGGGAGTGAGATGGAGAGAGCATTGGCACCGTTGCAGCACGCAGTGGGAGTGTCCGTGGGAGGGGACACGGTGGTCCACACCATCATGGATCAGTTGCACAAGCAGGCGGAGTGGGGGCTGTTGAGCATCGATGTGAAGAACGTTTACAACCCTGTCGAGCAAGCAGCCATCTTTGAGGTGGTGCGGACAAGGGGGTTTGAGCGACTGCTCCCAGCACTCGCCCTCTTTTCTGATCAGTCCTCGAACCTGTACTATCAGGGAGGGTCCCAGCCATACGTGCTCCAGTCGGAGAGGGGGGTATGACAGGGAGATCATATCAGCCCCTTCCTCTATGCTTTGGCCCAGCAGAACGCACTGGAGGTAGCATAGGCAATGATGGGAGGGACGGGTTGGGTGCTGGCCTACTTGGACGACACATACGCACTAGGCCCAATGAAGGAGTTGGAGGCGGCATTCACAGCGTTGTAAGGAGGATTGGCAGTGGTGGGGATGGAGGTCCAGCCTCGCAAATGCCAACTGTACTTACCGGTGGAGGTGGGCCAGGCGCCGGGGAGCATTGCAGGAGTCCCACAAATGACAGATGGGATGGTGATTCTGGGAATCCAATCGGGATAGAGGAGTTCTGCCGAGCGCGTCTGGACTTAACAGTACATGAGGTGGAGGAGATATTGGAGACGCTTGTAGACATGCCAGATGCCCAGGCCGCGTTCAGCATCTTGAGGGAGTGCACCACTCGCAGGCTTCAGCATCTCATGTGGCTGACGCCCCCATGAAAGTGGTGGACCAATCGACTGCAACGGTTTGACGAGAAGGTGGGGGATTGCATCCGTTGGCTGATGGGACTGGACGAGGTGCAGGGGATCAGAGAGAAACAGGTGGTGGCCTACGCTGAGCAGTAGGCGTGGCTCCCGATCTAGCTAGGTGGGCTTGGCTTAACGGGAGTGCGGGACCTCGTTCCCCTCTCGTTTGTATGTAGCCACCTACAGTCTTGGCACGAAGTGAGACGCCTCCTTTATCCATGGGGCCCCGAGAAAAGCGGAGAGGGTGAGGGAGGAGGACAGAGACCATGGACGAGGGGGAATTTTGTAGAGCTATAAGAGAGGGAACTGCAAGGGTCTCCAAATGCAGTAAAGATAAAGGTTCCACAGTTCGCGGAGTGTGAGCAGGGGAGCCCCAAGTGCCTCTTCCAGGAATTGACTGACGCAGTCTATGAGTGTCAGCTTAGAGAGCTCCGAGCGAGGGTAGCAGCGGAGTTGCGAGGAGAGGAGGCACTCCCATAGTTGTAGCAACTTGTGGCGGTGTAGGGGGAGCACAGTGGGGATTGGCTATTGGCACGTCTCAGGTCTGTCACCGACCGATTGTACATGGCACTAGAGGACTGGAGAGTGGTGTGTAGGTTTCGCCTTGGGATCCCCATTGTACACTTGCGCCATACGCCGGCATGCACGTGTGCAGAGTGAAATCCTTTACACCCATGCGCACCACAGCACGCCCTCCGATGTGTCCAAGGAGGGGGTACAAAGGCAGTCCACGATGCAGTGATGAGAGAGTTGGCAGCAATGGTACAGGAGAGCGGCATGGGCGGGGTGACTGTCTAGCACGTAGGCCTGCTACTAGAGGGGTGTCCGGATATGACATGTTTTGACCCAGCCACAGGTCACACACTTGTGATGGACATGGTCATTGCGGCCAATGGTCAATGGAAAGGAAGTATGGACGATGGCGACTTGAGGCAGAGTGCGACCATATGGATTTTTTCTTTTCTGCAATGAAGACCTTGGGGCCTTCCAGCGAGGCCTCAGCAAAGTATTGCGGACATCGTCAGAGGCGACCGAGCTGAGGTTGGCCCGAAAAGGAGGTACGGCGAGGGTGTCAATTCCACTATGCGCCCTCCTCAACCAGCGCATGGCGGTGGCCCTTCAGCAAGCACAGGCGCAGTAGTTGGGACAGCGGGCTGTGGAGCGGGCGGCAGACTCTTCTCTTGACCAGGAAATTGCCAGGGCATGGAGAGTGCTGTATAGCAGGGATGAGGGACCATCTGTGGCAGACCTTTGCTTTGTGGAGCGGGGATAGAGAGACAGGTTGGGTTTGTCAGGACTGCGAGTGCGAGTTTAGGGCTATGTGCCTGAACTTACATTGTGTGTTCATTTTACCGGTGGCTGTTGCGTTCCTTGCTGATTCCACTGTGGTGGAGATCTCAAACTTGCATATCACATGTTAATTCACGGTTCATTGAACAAGATTGATCTATCTATCTATCTATCTATCTATCTATCTATCTATCTAT
>SZWC01012385.1:63216-86519 GCA_023375785.1 Penium margaritaceum | reverse complement strand
CACACACACACACACACACACACACACACACACACACACACACACACACACACACACACACACATGCACGCACGCACACACGCACACACGCACGTACGCACGCACGCACGTACGCACGTACGCACGCACGCACGCACGTCACACTTTTGTACTAGGGCGTCACACGTTGGCACTAGAGCTTTACACTTTGGTACTAGAACTTCAAAAAAAACATCCGGCAGCATTTACCATGGCACTGTGGCCATGGGAAAAAATCTGACGCCGCCACCATGCGGGTCAATGTTGCCAGAAAATATTCGGCAGCATTTCCCCTGCACTGGCGCGTATGGGGGTCTGCCGGCGTAGTCAAGCACCTGTACGCAAGCTGTCTACTATTATTGGTATGCTCTGACTCTGATACCAAGCCAGAAACTGCTAGAGCGCATGTTGGGGCAGTAGTTTTGTTGATACAACAACTTTCACGCTCGTTGCTTTGTCTGCTGCCCCCTCAGTCTGCTGCTCTAGAGTCTAAGTCTGAGTGCTCTGGGTTTGTTACTCAGAACTGTCCGCGCCGGTGCTAGCGCCAGAACGCAGCTGAAAACTGAAAGTGACTGATTATGAATAAAGAATGAGACACAATGGGATACCCCTCCAAGTTCGAGCTCCCGTCCAGCTCCGTATAGCTTGTTACTCAACTAACCAACCAATGACAAAAATGACCATTTTCTGGCAGGTAGGGTTTTCTCAGTGAGCTCTGCCAGATGTCCGACAGCCCAAAACCCGGGCGTCCTCCGTTTTGCTTGAAAATTGGACCATACCATATTACCGACGGTGCAAACAAAGTCGTGCGGTCAGAAACAGCTAGAAAAATAACAGCGAGGAGTTATGGCTATCCAAACTCGGGCAGTGCCTACGATATTCCATGGTGCAAAATAGTGCCATGCTAACATGAGCCTTGGACCCTAAGCAAAGCATGACGTTGCAGACGCAATGGTAAAGTTAGATCAAACGCTGGGCGCATGCAGATCGCATCTACAGTGGCAATGACCGCCGGCGGCCCGACTGCCGAGGAGGCTTGCCGATGGAGCTGAGCATGTTGCCGCAGAGAGGAGGCTCCAGCAAACTACGAGTAGTCCTCAGCATGCGTCGGCTCCACCGGACGACTCTCCAGCAGCGTAGAGTCTCGCCGTCAGTCCTCTGCATGCCAATGTATACAAGTCGGGAAGTCACAACAGAGTAAATGAGAGATGCGAGAAAACCAACATGAATTGCCCTTGACCGTCAGAGCAAAACCGAGGTCTAGACATGCAATGGGATATTTTTGTAATGACACAAATGCCCACTCAAAAAGATTAGGGACTCGTATACGTCTTGTATGTAACTCTTCCACTCTTTAGCCACGACATCCCGGCGCGCTTGTAGATGTGGCCCGGTGACAGAGGTAATATCCATCGATCAAGTGATCGACATCTCGGAGGTTATCCTGGGGTTCCGATCTGTTATGTGCGGCGTCGAAGCCGTGCCACTTGTCAAGATATTCTGTTGTTTTGTCACATCGTGGATGGCCGAGGATGTCCTCGATAACATACCCTATGTCCTCGTCCACTTGTACAAGAGGAGGGGGAGGTACATCGGCATAATTCTGCTATACCCACTGTTTGAACTTCCTGGCCTTTTCTTGCACATTGTTTACACGGTACTCACTTTCCACAAAACATGCGTGATGTACCCACTTTTCTCGAGGCGCCTGAGATCATGCATGTCCCATCCACTATTACAAAAAAAATCAGGGTACATCGGTTGCAGATGAATTAGTTCAACGAAACTGGGTATCCGAAGTATATTGTTTACATTTCATTGGTTTCACGCAATATTTTATTTCATCCTATGTTCATTGTTCCTTTATGTGACAAAATTTCTACGGCAAAATGTACATTACCACTTGTTTTGTCACCCTTGACCCTCATATACCCCTCCGTCGGAACAATAAGCCCCATCCGCCCCTCCGTCGGAACGATAAGCCCCATCCGCCCCTCCGCCAGAACAATAAGCCTCATCCGCCCCTCCGCCAAAACAATAAGCCTCATCCACCCATGTCCGAGAAAAAAAGCCCAATCCGCCCCCCCCTCCCCCCCCGTTTTCACCATGCTCAAACAACGACGCATGTCGCTGCTTAAGCATGGCAATTTCAGACATGCCGTGCTAGCGGCCCTCCATCGTGGCCGTCGCGATGGGGGGTCGCGATAACATCGAGGGGTGGGGGGGTTGCCGGCCGACATCCGTCGGTCGGCACTTTGTCAACCGCCGCCCCCCCCCCCGCCTCTCGCAGCCCACCAGCCCACCCACCCGCCCGTTGATCGAGGCCCTCGCGATTGAGGACAGCGATGGAACGGGCGGCCAGTGGGCTGCCGGGAGGCGGTGGGGAGTGGGGGGGGGGCTTCGACGGGGATTCCGGCCGGCGGGCGTCCATAGGAATCCACAACAGGAGTCCAACATCCCTTTTTGTTTCTTTTTACACTTTGTACAACCTTATACCCTCCTTTGAGTTACAAGCAATAGACAAACCCACCCCCTCATTATACCCAGTGTTTGAGGGTTTTTTTTGCGCGGGCACCTGCTGGATCCTGCAGTTGCAGGGCCCAGCAGGTTCCCTTTCAACGCATGGGGAGTCTTGGACCCCCCATGCAAACTCCCCGCAAACCACTTACGAAAAATCACAAACCCTTCATTTAAGTAGTTTGTGATAATTGGGTAGAAAATTGTGATGTCAGCATGTCAACGCCGCATCCATGCGACATCGACATGCTATCTTTCGACAAACGAGAGGGGTATATCATTTATTTTCTACGCCTGGATTTTTGCGTCCTTGCAGAAGGGGCGAGTCAGGCTTATTGTTCTGGCGGAGGGGCGGATGAGGCTTATCACTCCGATGGAGGGACGGATCGGGCTTATCGTTCTGACGGAGGGGCGGATGAGGCTTATCGTTCCGACAGAGGGGCGGATGGGGCTTATTGTTCCGACCGAGGGATGGATGGGGCTTATTGTGCAAAAGTAGGGGTATATAGTCACTCCGCCCAAATTTTTATCATTTCTATTTTTACTGATTAGTAATCACATTTTTGGTACAGAAAACACTGGGAGTGTCATTTTTGTCCACTTAAGAATCTTTTTTTGGTAATCAAACATTGGCCGCTACTCTTTCGTGTGCATCACAATCACGCGACCGTGGATGTCCACGGTTGCGTTATGTGCTCATTTGCAATGCGAACGAGAAAAAAAGCCCTCGAACGGGCCTATTGGTCTTGGGCCTACCGATTCGTTCAAGGATTGTTTTGCTCGTTCGTTACGTGAACAAGCGAAACAGTCCTGTTCACTTTAATTTTGTCACTTCGGTTTGCTGTTAAAAGAAAAAGAGCAAGGTCGGATGAGTAATTACTTAAAAAAACTCTCCCAAACACTGAGAAAAAAAAAGTCGACGTTGAATTGACGTCTATATTTGCATTGTAAGTATAGACTCTGAATCGACGTCGATGTCAATTGTTTTGGGCACATTTCTCATGTCGACGTCGTCGACATGATAAGAGCACAAAAAAAGGCGAGCTGTCGATCAGACCTCATCCGGTCGACAACCCGAAAGTCTTCGCCGGCATTTGCCGACGACTAGCCGAAGAGGGAGTCAACAGGTTGGTTTGCTATCGTAAGGCAGCCCGTCGGAGTCCCAGCATCACCGGTCGATACCAGCATTGAGCCATCGTGCCGGTATCGCGGCTATCGAGGGTATCAGCGTCAGTATCGAGCGGCCGTCCAGCTTGATACCGATACCGGTACCAACACTTGATTTTCCTTGTTCGAGGACTCTTCAGTATAGCGAAAGTCGTAAAAACACAAAGAGAGTAAGAGAGAGATGGGGAGGAGAGTGTGAAAGAGAGGGACACACGAAGGGAGAAAAACAATAAAAAATTTCAAAGAATACTTGTAAGCATGTAAGTCGCTTTTAACTCTCGACACATGTTTCTTCATAAAAGGAAAAGTATTAGCATACGAGACCTAATATGTGCTTGGGTCAAGGACTAGGTTTTCTTTTCATATTGTCGGGTGTACTTCGGTGGAGTGTCATAATGGGCATGCGAAGAATTATATTGTTTCCCATACGGTTTTTTGTACGGTGGACATCCGGAGTATTGGTTTTTAACTGTGGCCCATAGAAGTATTTTACACCTTTGGTGGACGTTTTATTCATTTTTCTGTCAAAGTGGCCCCCCATTCGTTTTCTGCAAAAACTTGGTATGGTGCACATTAGTTGCGACGATAGTGGTTATGCGGGAAAAGTACCCGAGGTACATCCCTGTTGAAGAATTTCTCTGTGGGATTGCGGTAGTGCTTGAGTCTGTTGATACGGAACACCGGATGAACTTGCATCGTGTCGGGAAGTTCGAGTCACACAACCACGGGGGTTTGCATGTGCTTGATCTCAAACGGTCCCAACCATCGGGGTTTGAGTTTCGAACAGTTGGCCCCACGAAGTTTGATGTTGGTCGAACTAAGGAGGACTTTGTTACCAACGGTGAAAACATTATCGTTTTCATGCCAGTCAGCTGCTCGTTTCATCGTTGCTTGTGTCTTCGTGAGTGTCTGTCGTGTTTTATGTGAGATGGTGAAGTTGCGGCTTCGGTCGTCTACCATGAGAATGTTGCTCTCGCTGTCTATTTCAATTGGTGCGGAGAGAAGTTTTCCATAAACCACTTTGAACGGAGTTTTACCCGTTGCGGTGGAGATCGCCGAATTGGATGCGACCTCGGCAGTCAAGAATTTTCATGCCCAATCCGTCCCATGAGGTTTGGATAATGTTCGGAGAAGTTGTTAGAGCGTCTTATTCGTCCGCTCAGTTTGGCCTTCAGTATGAGGATAGAATGCCGTAGAGAGCTGGATCCGACTGCCGTAGCAAGTCATCAGTTTGCGCCAAACTTGGCTTGTAAATCGACCATCCCTGCTGCTCGTGATAATCCTCAGCATGCAGTGTAGCATTATGATGTCATTTAGAAACAAACGCGTTGTTCCTTCGGCGGTGACAGTGGGCGTCATCGGAATAAAGTGAGACAAGTTGGAAAACCTGACGACAACCATGAGGATTGTGTCATATCCCTCGGTTGTGTCTGGTAATCTCGTGACGAAGTCCATGGAGATGTCGGTCCAAGGTTCCATCAGAATGGGCAGTGGTTGTAGAGGTCTGGATGGCCGCATGCGACGAGATTTTTATCGCTGACACATGTCGCAGAATTTGCAGAAGTTGGCTACGTCGGATTGCATCTTGTCCCACCAGTAGTGTTTTGACGGCATCTTCAGCGTCTTGTCTTCTCCAAAATTTCAACCAGGCCCAGTGTCCTGGCACTCTTCAAGAGGCATGCGGCGGAGTACATTGCTTGGGGGAACGACCACCTGGAGAGTGAATCGTCATTGCCAATATGGTGCTTCATATTGTCTTGTTGTATTTGTCATGCCGGTTGTAGCCTCGTGTGAACAATTGCTTGAGATATGAATCTTGCTGTAGCTATAGCGTTGTTGCCTCACCCATCAGATCTGGTTGGCGGCTAAGCGCGTCTACTTGATTGGTTTTGCCTGGCCGGTACTCAATATCGTAGTCAAACTCAGATTTGAGGAACTCCATCCATAGGGTTTTACGTCGACTTAGGTTCGGCTGCGTCTTCAAATATTTCAGCACATGATGGTCAGCATGCACGATGCATTGGCGGTATGCAAGATGTTATTGCCATGTTTTAAATCCATGTACGACTGCGAGCGTCTTCTTCTTGTGTAAAACGTGGTTGAGTTATGGTCCTTGTAGTTTTTGTGACATGTATTCCACCGGTTGTTCTCAGTTGCCATGATCCTGTGGGAGGACCGCGCCGATGACTCGATTTGAGGTGTATGTAGCCATGACGTAGTCAAATGTTGGATCAGCTAATTGTAGGGTTGGCTTCGATGTCAGAGCGGTCCGCAAAGCGGTGAATGCTTCTTGCTTGCTGTCTCTCCACCGCCACTCATTTTCTTTTGAGTGAGGTCAGAGAGAGGCCCTGACATTCGGGTGTAATACCGTACGAAGCGTCAGTAGTAATTGAAGAAGTTGAGAGAAAATTAAATGCTTTGAATGTTGGTCGGTGTCAGCCACTAAGCAATTGCTGCCACTTTTTTTGGATCCATGGTGACCCGCCCGCCGTTCATGACGTGACCCAAAAACTCGATCGAACGGTGGCCGAAGTTGCACTTTGAGAGTTTTCCAAAAAAAAAATCTCTCTTTGTGAAACTTTGAGAACTTTTTGACGATTTCCATCATGCTCCTCTGGGGTTCGGCTATGCACCAAGATGTCTTTGAGGTATACCATGACAAGATCGTCGAGGTATGGGCGGAAAATGCTGTTCATCGCTGCCATGAAAATTACCGGGGTATTCATAAGTCCAAACGACATGACCGTGAACTCGAAATGCTCATAGCGTGTTTGGAATGTCGTCTTCTCAATGTCAGTATCTGCCACGTGGATTTGGTGATAACCGCTCCATAGGTCAATTTTGGTGAAAATTTGAGCTTCTACGAGTTGGTCAAAATGTTCGCCGGCTCGGGGAGGAGGGTAGCAGTTCTCGATGGTAGCATCGTTCAACGTCTGGTAGTCCACGCACATCCACATTTTCACTAAAAAACTCCGCCGGATGAGTTAGTCCACGCACATCGCGACGGAGTTGTTGTAGTTGAAATACAACTCTGTTCGACCAACCCGTGACCGGGTTGGTTGTGGGAGCCATCGTGGTCGATCCAGCTGCCGCAGAGCCTGCCACGCCAGTGTTTGCTTCCACTTCAGGATTTTGCGTTCATAGGCACGTTCTACTCCTCCATCGCCAAAGTCATCGCCAAAGATCTGCTGTTGGTCGTTGGATTCCCTTACTCGCTTCACATTGTAGTCGCGAGGTCTGCAAAGTCTTGATGTACGAGATGCGCTCACAGCTTGTGCAAGGCAGTCTTCTGGATGGGTAAAGTAGTTAGATGTCTCTCCAGAACCGTTGTAATCTGATACCAAGTGTTATGCCAAACGGAGCGTAGATGGTGAACAGGTCGAATGTGCGAGGCAGGCCACAATTAAGAATTTGGGATACTTTAGCAATTCATGATTAGCGATAAGTCTAATTTGATGACAAGTGTTGAAATAATTGAACATGTACATACATGTGTTGAGTTACGAATGAGGTATACTCCGGGTCATCGTATCAATCGTTGAGCGACGCGTGTGGAGCTGCGCCTTGAGTGGTCGGATAAAGAAGCCCCGCCGAGGAATCGGGGGGCTTCAAAGATTGACGGCAAAGATATGAGATGCATCTTTGTAAATCTGGATATTTCTTAATTTGTCGAGAAGCCGACCAAACGGTCGTGACACTTCCGCCGATGTTTCTTGAAAGTTGTCGGAGTCGTCTGAAAGTACGAGAAGGTTTGTAGGAGGATGAGGGCAGTTGGCCGAATTGCCCTTGACAGTTGGAGAAAAAATCAAGGTCTTGACGCGTGGTGGGTTATTTGTGTAATAACAATAATGCCCACTCAGAAGATTAGGGACTCGTGTATGTCTGGTATGTAACAATTGGATCCCACACGATGACACGGGGAACACCTCACTTTTAAGTGGGAGGGGTGTAACGTGGCTTGCTCCACGTGGCTTGGGCTGGTCCCTTGGGTTGTGAGCTGGAAAACATAATGTTCTGAGGGTCAGGGAATCTCAAACACTGTGTTCTTTCCCTTGTGGGCCAAGCTTTCTACAAGTACCGTTGCATTGGTATCAGAGCAGCAAAAATTGGATCCCACACGTTGACACGGCAGACACCTCACTTTTAAGTGGGAAGGGTGTAATGTGGCTCGCTCCACGTGGCTTGGGGTAGTCACTGCTGGTTTATATACCACAGACATGTCGTGACCTCTGGCCTCGCTGCACACTCACCACACTGATGCAGGTGGCTGACTTTGGAGGAATGCCGTTGGGTCCACCGCCTATAGGACGATGCCACATGGATGGAGATCCAGAGATACACAGCAGCTGTTGATTATTCAACTGGCCGTAATAGTTTTGCGTGGTTCTTACACACATGGGATTTTCCATTGATCTTGTATTGGAGTTCGTAGCTGGGTTGCTCCTCCCAGACTACATGTTGCCGTAGATCAGTGGACAGCTTCCTCACAGGATTATTCCACAAAATAAAACAGGTGGTTCGGCTCCATGCATGGTGTTGATAGCGAGTGAGGGTGAGCTTGCTACTCGCCCGCTCACTGCTAGGTTGTTTTGTGACGAGCACCTCTGCCTCCTGTTACTCATGTTTTCTCACTCTCTTGTGTTACGTGAGACCGAATTTCATGGTGTATAGCCACCCTTGGTGGTTCACACACAATCTCTCTTGTGCTCTCTCCCACATGCTAGCGTGCACCAACCTGGGCTGCATGCAGGAAAACGAAATGGTTTGAGGGCCTGAGAGCCTCAAAAACCACGGTTTTGGTACAATCGGTCAGAATTGTGGTGTTTCCGCTAGTGCCATTGCACATTTGAACAGTTGAAATTTATTGGTTATAAGTGCACATCCATGTCAGGTATTGCACCTGTCGAGCACATGCATACAACAGTGAAAACACATATGAGGCAACTTTGACACCTCGATCAAGTCAAGAGACACACACGATGTGGCATCGTGAGAGGCTACTTCGAGAAACATCACCAAGATGTCGGAGGGTTTTGAAAATGGACGGAAATCACCTATACCCATGTTATGGAGCAAAATCAACCATCCAACCATTGTGGCAAGAACGATAACTCATCCTCCCCATGGTCGCCGCTACCTTTGAACAAGTAGAAAAGGGAAGACATTGTGATGCCTAGGATGCATCCCATGCAACATCGACATGTTGATGTCATGATTTGGGGTGAGAACAAACATAGACTCCTCGATAGATGCATTTGTAACATTGTTCTTTTGTAGAGAGTTTGTGTGGGGGTTTCAAGACTCCCTCTGCGTTAAAAGAGAACCCACTAGGCCCGGCAATAGTAGGACCCGACAGATGTTCGTGCAAATTCAAAACCCTTAAACCATGAATGTTACTTGGGGTAGGGTTTGACTAGGTTTTTTCATGTACATGTGAGGGTTTGACTCTTGCAAAGTAGAATGTAAAAGAAGAGGGCGCAGTGGAAAGCGATGTCCCATGTTATTTTTCTCAGTGGGCCACGCATGTCGTAATCAGGCATGAAAACACAACATGGCGGATGAGGTGGCTTGTACTTGGTGTATGAGGGTCACACTTTGTGTTTTCATGACTAATAAGTGTTTTCACCTTTAGAGAATATGAAAGTGAATCGTAGTAACCATTAAATGCCATTGAGAAGGCGATGAACAGTATCAAAAGGTCATTACGATTCGTAGTATGTCTCTCGACACTTATAAAGAATAGTTCAACATGTGAGGACCTTCTGGAACAAAACGCCCCATGTTGGGTGTAGCGGCTATAACTCCAAATCTTGCACAAAATTCGTCGTTGGTTATCATTGAATTCCATCTAGAGCTTGTTAGACAAGTTTTCCTCTCGGTGTTACTCTAGAGGTAGTTGTGATGAATGATCCGTGCAAGGAGACTCGAGTATTCAACTCTCAGGAGGCATTTTTCAATTTTTAATTTGCCCCTTCATTCTGGGTTGTGAAGGAGGGTAGTAATATCCCAAGCTCATGAGTTAGCATGAGTTTTCTGTGCATAGAGCTTGAATTTTGCACTAAAAAAATTTCCTTTTTTTCTTTTTCAGGTGCTCACGTGAAATGATCCTCCTTTTCTCGCATGCAACGATTTCGCGCTAGCACATCAAATAAATGAAAATTTCATGTTGGCGCGAAAGAGCCGCATGCGAGACAAGTCGGACGCTTTCTCACAAATGGTTTTTTCTCTCTCACAGCTCTCTCGCTCACCCACTCCCCTCGTCTCGCTCACTATGTGAGGTGAGGAAGGGAGGGTGAGGACAAGGGCTTGAGGCCACCAGCCTCAACCCTCAAAGCCTCGTGGCCTCTTGGCCACCGATCAAGCGGGCAGCTTGATTGGCGGCTAGCAGTTGGCCAGCCAATAACTGGCTGGCCACATGACCGGCTGCCAGCCACCAAGCTAGCTGGTTCCAAGCGAGTTGCTGGCCACCGGCCTGCCCTCATTTTGAGAAGAGGTGGCCGCTGTCCACTCCCTCACATCTGCGAGGTGAGAGGGCCGAACTCGCCCTCCTACTACATTCCTTCCTGCTTGTTATGAACCATCCTGGTTCATGAACAAAAAGTACCTAGAATTGTTGGATAGTGAGGCACCAATATTGTGAATCAATCACCGGCTAACCATGAACACGTTCACGATGTTTTCACTCAAGTTGTAGCTTGTAGGTAAGCACGGCTAGCGACCTTTACCGGCCCAAGCATCCATGTGACAACCATGTTGTACGTCCCCAACCTCCTATGGTCATCTGTCTTTGAATGCCGCCTAGCGGGAATGTTGTTCAATGTTTTTGTGTTCAGGTGGTGCTCCATGCAACACGTCAATTTGTGCGAGGTACCATCTTTCTCCAGTACTCACTGACCACCCTAGTCTGCAGGCAAGGTTCAGGCTTCCATGAGCTTTGTTCAGGTCCATAGCCAACCGAATGAATAAGGTATCCCTAATGACCCACGACTAGAGTGTATGCTCTTGGTGTTGGAGTAGACAAAGGGCCTTGTATTGGCCATTGGGAGCAAGACTTGCCGGTCGTCATTAAAGAGTTCATTCTACAATATATAAAGCCACCAAGCTCACAGGAGAAAATCAATGTTTCAGAAAAATTGACAGAAGCAACATTTGGTATGCTACTAGCCAAAGGAGTACAACGATGGGAAATGGTCAAATCAAATTAGGTAGAAAGTTTCCCTGGCGAATTCAACCAATGGCCCTTGGTACAACAAAATACCCCGTTACAAATTTCAAAGAAAGCCTCACGATGAATTCTACCGGCATATACCTTTTATCATTGCCAAACCGCTTGAAGGTGGCCCTTTGTCTCCTGTAACAAGGATTCCATATATTAAGCAAAAACTTGAGTAGAGGGAGCATGTCCCTCTCTGCTCCTACTCTTCGCCAATGAAGAGGACACCACCAGACACATACCACTATTGAACAGAAATAGTATGAACTGCATGGACTTGTTCAATGAGTTGTTCGCCTTAAACTCTATAAAGGGCTAGAAAATCTGTCCCAATCATTCATGGTAGGGTCAGGGTGTATGCAGAGTATCTCCTTCAAGGTACAATCCAAATATTTTGTTTGTCCGTCATTTTGAGGGTGAAATGTTGTCGACATTTGGGGCTCACTAGGGAAGTATCCGTGCATCTTTTACTAGAAATTACTAGAGAAATCTCTATCTTGATTGGAGATAATACACAAAATGAAGTCGTGGTACATCACCAGATCCTTGAAGATAAGAAGAGCAATCTCCTGTGTGTGCACATCAGTGGTTGTGGGAATCACATACGTCATCTTTCTTAGAACATCCGGAAAGACTGGTGTTGCATTGAGGCCATGGGTCGTGGCCACGATATTGATAATCAAGTCTATGTTGCTGGTTTAAGGAGAAGGCAGACCTCCGTCCGGCGAGGGTGTGGGGCACAATGGCCTGCGTGTGGTTTGCACAGCCGCAGCGCGAAAACAAACTCAGCCCACGTGGACGTTGGTGTGTGTTTGTCGGAGTTTCACATGCCTCGAAGGCATGGAGGTTTTGGGATCCTACGAGTCACTCCTTCCTAGAAAGTCGAGACGCGTCCTTCTTGGAACACATTTCATACAAGGCCTTTCGCACGTTGCGGCATGTTCCCCCTGTGTCAACTCCTGAACACTACCCAAACTATGTGAGTGTGCCGGTGTTTATTCCAACTGAAGTCACTCCAACCCCAAAATCTGCACGGGGGGGGGGAGCAACGTGACCCGATTCCCACTGACCTGCTGATTCCCACGGATCTCATTAGCACTGAGTCGAGTGCACCGCAATCACCACCGGGATTATCCCCACAACAACAGACCCATGACGTCGAAAAGGGCGTGACACCATCACCTGAACCCGTGCGGCGCTCGCTGCGGGATCTCCCGCGAGTGAACTACAGACAATTTTACCACACCGTTGGTCCTACTGACAGTAGCTCCACACTTGTGGAACCACTCACCCTCACTGAAGCTAGGGGGCGCAGTGATGCAGTGGAATGGGAAAAGGCCATGGCAGCTGAAATCAATGCCCTACTTGAACACAAAGTGTTCGAAGTGGTTCCGCTGCCACCTTGGCGAAAAGCCATAGATGTGAAGTGGGTATTCAAGTTGAAGCGGAATCTAGCTGGCCTGATTGTAAAGTACAAAGCACGGCTGGTGGCCAAGGGGTTCCACCAAGTGCCAGGCCAAGATTTCACTGACACCTATGCCCCTGTCGGCAAATATGGAACAAGCCGAACTCTGCTTGGGGTTGCTGCTCGCGAGGATTGGGAAATTCATCAGATGGATGTCAAAAATGCATTTCTGAATGGACCCCTTGAAGAAGAGTTGTATGTCCAACAACCTGAAGGGTTTGAGGATGGGACTGATCGTGTGTGGTTACTGCTAAAAGCCCTCTGTGGGCTAAAGCAGGCACCCAGATGTTGGAACAAGGAAATCAGCCACACTCTTGAAACGGGAGGGTTCACACAAAGTGTGTGTGACCCCTCACTCTTTCTGCACTGGCAGAACAATGTCCCGGTCGCACTACTTGTCTATGTCGATGATCTTCTCATCCTGTCCCCATCACTCTCTCTCATCAAACAGACAAAGCAACTGCTCACTCAGCACTACAGCATGACAGATTTGGGTGAGGCACACAGCTTCTTGGGCATGACCATCACCAGAGACAGAGCTGCGCGTACACTTACATTGCATCAAGGACGGTTCATTGCACATCTCACTACACCCTTCCAGCACCTCGTGCAGCATCTGCCTCGCCATCAATCTCCCATGAGCCCCGATGTCTATGCTCATCTCCTTGATCCGCACACCACAGACTACGGACCAGAGTGTGATCTCACATTGTACAGACAGATCACTGGCAGTTTGTCATACCTTGCATCCACCACGCGCCCTGACATCGCATGCGCTGTCAATGTACTGGCTCAGTTTGGCCAACAGCCGTGCAGCACGCATCAGAAAGCTTTGCTGAAACTGCTCTGCTATGTGCTAGACACTTCTGGCTCTGGACTCGTCTTTGCCCCAACGTCAAGTCCTCTTCTAGATGGGTACTGTGACAGTGACTATGCACGTGACAGAGCAGCGCGCAGTCGGGGCGGGTATGTTTTTCGCGTGTGGGGGACGGCTGTGTCGTGGCGCAATGCAAAACATTCATGTGTGGCACGCAGTATGGCTGAGGCTGAGTACATGGCACTGGGTGAGGCAGCTTGTGAAGGCATCTGCTTGGGACGGCTGTTGGAGGAATTGGGAATGCATGTGCCCGCGGTACCGCTTTATTGTGACAATGCAGCAGCGCACCGCATTGCCTCAAATGATGGTGTGCTGCATACCCGGACAAAGCACATAAGTGTCGAGCATCACTTTGTCCGTGAAGCGATCGAGGCCGGTGCTGTGCAAGTTCGTTCCATCAAGGGTGAAGAGCAACTTGCCGACTTCCTTACCAAAGCTCTCCCCTCCACCTCTCTCCAACAACAACTCCAGAGCCTTGGCTGCACACCTGCAGCACTCATGTCCAAGGGGGCGTGTTAATTCTCCCTTGTATATATCCTCCCTCTGTGGTGGCCATCAGTGTGCAGGGCCTGCTGACGCAGAGAGTGGAGGCGACGCACCGTGAGCGCACGCGCTATCAGTGGTGCAGCGAAACCTCCGCCTGCTCCACAAGTGCTCGCCTTCCTCCTCGCAGCAATGCCCCAGCTCCACCCTAGTTAGCACTAAACTATTGCACAATTTACCTTGGGTGACCTAGTTTAGTCTTACTCTTGGTGTGTGTGCTTATGCCTGAAAAACCTAGAAAAGACCTCGAAGTTGAGGTCGGGCAGTAGTGTCTGACATATTGGTTGTCGCAACAGGTCACCGGCCTAGAGCCAGATTTTGGGCCACGCGCGGAATATCCGTGCGCTGGGCTCGATCAGCGAGTCCCACCCCGTAGTACTGCTCCTCGTTACTGCTCAGGACTTAGTGCGACAGCCATCCATGGCTGTCGGTTACCCAACTCCCACGCACTCAAACAAGCATCGTTTTCAGTGAAACAAAGTATATTGGATTCATTTCGTTCTTCTCACTTGTATCATGTTGATGACTCCCCAGTCTTTTTCACAAATTCCTCCTTCTCTCTCCGCCCGTGTTTTTGTCAATGGCACTCTCTCGCCTGAACACCAGCGTCTTTTGCACAGATGTCTTCGCCATCTTGATGCTGTAGATTGCCTCGTCCGTGACAAACCTGCACTTGGTCTTGACGTAGCGTCTTTCGAGATGCTGTCCAAGACCGATTTCCTCCCATGCGTCCAAGGGCAGATGTATTGGTCTACTTACCCCCTGTCTGACACAAGGGTGCTTCACCCCCTTGAGCTTTTCCATTATGCCCTTCTGGGGCCCCTCCCTATGGAGTTCGAGGAGGACAGGGGACGCTATACCCTGACCATCATTGATGAATTCACCCGCATGCGTTGGGTCTACAGCCTCCGGCAAAATTGCAACATGGCTGTCGCATATCGCCTCTTGCTTGTCAGGGTTGAGCGTCAGTCCCGCCACTCTCTCCACACACCCAACTCTAACCATGGGGATACGTTTATGGGTGACATGGCGCAATACTTTGCTGAGTTGGGTGTGTTCCACAATATTTTTGCCCCGGCCACCCCCCAACAAAATGGTGTCTTCGAGCGCTGGAACCGCACCAGGGAGGATGCAGTTAGCTTCATGTGCATGGACAATGGGTTCCTTGAATCCTTCGCTTTCAAAGGCATGGCCTACATGACCTGGGTTTGGAACCACATTTCCCATGGTCCCATTCCCAACAACCACACCCCTACGAGATCTGGTTTGGTCATCATGCTGATCTTTAGCTTGCTCGGGTCTTGGGCTCCTTTGCCTACGTCTGGTTCACACCTGAGCAGCAAGAGACCAAGCTCACCCCACACGGAATCCTATACGTCTTCTACTGGGTCGCCCCACGATCCAAGGCCTGGCAGTTCTGGGATGTAGATCGTCATCACATCGTGGAGTCCAATGATGTGCTCTTCTTCGAGCACCTCACGTATCATGTCTGTCGTGCATCCACACGCTTCTCTGTCCACTCTCTGGGATGTGCCAAGTCTCGTCCCGTGGGGAAGCTTGCTGAGCCGGCTGTCTCCACCAGCCCTTCCACTCCTGCGCCAATTCATCCTGTCCCGCCGACCCCACCGTCACCTGTCCTGCCGGTGTCATCTCTGTCCACTCTACAGTCCTCCATACCAGCGGTGTCTGCTCCCACGGCTAACCCCTCTGTGTCGCCAACCCCTGGACTTCCACCCCCTATCGACGTGTCTCCGGTGCCGCAGTCTGCATCCTTTGTCTCCACGTACCCTGCACCCGCATCTGAGGTGTCCGTCTCCCTCCTCTATGCCACTTGCCTCTGCGTGTGAGCTCCTTGTTCCTCCTTCTCCTCCTCCTGCATCGCAACCGGCACTGCCTTCTGTCCCTCTTCCTGCATCAGAGCTGTCCAAGCCTTTCTCACATAACCCTTGACGACGCCTTTGGCTGCGTCCAACCTGTAGTGTGCGCAATGGTGACCCCGGCACACGGGCTCTCGGTTTGAGGACCCATGGGCTTGTTGAGGTCCACCCGGCCTACGCTACTAGTGCCACTAATCGCACACGAGTGTGAGCTGGCACATCATGCAACCGGGTCTACACCACCGTCGGATCTCTCCCGGCTGTGTGTGCACTTACTACACATTGCACGACAGATGTGCCATCGGACCCTGCCACTCTTCTCGAGGCAATTGACAGACATGATGCTGAGCTCTGGCGCATTGCGTGCCAGGCTGAAATCGAGGCCATTGTCCAGCATGTTGTGTAAGAGCTTGTGGACCTGCCGCCAGGCCGCAAGTCTGTGGAGGCTAAATGGGCCCTACACAACAACCTGAAGCCCGATGGCTTGGTGGATCACTTCAAGGCCCGTTGACTGCCAAGGGATTCTCACAAGTCGAAGATGCTGACTACATTGATACCTTTGCCCAAGTTGGCCGTATGACCACAACTTTGACCTTGCTGAGCCAGGTGGCCCAGCACAAATGTGAGCTCTACTAGATGGACGTCAACAACGCCTTTCTCCACGGGGCACCTGAGAAAGAGATCTACATGGTCCAGCCACCAGGATTTGTAGATGAGAGGGCTTCAGGCAAGGTCTGGCGACTACCGAAGGCCTTTTATGGCTTGAAACAGTCACCTTGATGCTGGAACCATTAGATCACAAGCACGCTTCGGCAAGTCGGGTATGTCTAGAGCAAGGCGGATCCTTCCCTTTTTGTCTCATGGGTCCCTGCACCCTTGAATTTCATCCTAGTCTATATCGACAATCTCCTGAGTGTGTCGCCAGATCTAGGTGTTGTTGAGGCTGCCAAGGCTATGCCGCATGCAGCCTCCAAGATGAAGGACTTGGATGAGGCCTCAATGTTTCTGGGCATGGAGACCGAGCAGGACCGTGCACGTCAGACACCCCTAGCTCATCAGGCAGGGTATGCACTTGCCATGGGGGAACACTTTGCAGACCTTCTCACTGAAGTTTGCACCGCTTCCACCCCACTCACACCTATTGGGCAGGCCGCCCTGAAGGCTGACAACCCAGCACAGTTGGGGGAGATGGTTGACGTGACCTTGTAACCCGAGTCATAGTCTTGTTCATGTACTTGACCACAACATCACGGCCTGACGTTGCCTTCATGGTCAACCTGCTGGCACAGTACTCACAAGCTCCCTGCAAGTGGCCGCTAGAGGCTGCTGTCCGATGCGTCATGTCCACCGCCCGTGTCGACATGTGCTACAGAGAGCAGGTCTGAGTGGTCCTTGATGAATACATTGGCAGTGATTGGACTTGGAGTGCGGACGGCAAGATTCATACCGGCTACGTTTATCTCGTTGGCGGCACTGTTGTCTCTTGGTGCAGTGCAAAACAGGGTTGGGTTACATTCAGCACGAACGAGGCAGAGTCCTCGGTGCTGGCGCTGCCGAGAGCGTGTGGCTGGTACGCTTGCTACGTGAGGTTTGTCATTCTGTTCCTCTTGTTTTGCTTCGGTGTGACAATGTGAGAACGCAGGCCATTACCAAAAACTCAAGTGTGTTTCATACGCACACGAAGCACATCCATGTTGAGTACCATTTCGTGCGTGACCTGGTAGATCGTGGGGAGGTCAGGGTCACTTGGGTCAGCACAGATGTGCAGCGTGCTGACTTCTTGACGAAGGCACTGGGTCGTTCAAAGTTCTATACAGCCATGCATTCTGTGGGACTCCGTCCTCCCCACTGATGTTAACCAATCTCTCATGGACCAGCTGCACCGCACTGTTGTCTGTGCTGTGCACTATTTGTGGTGTGTCGCTACTGTGGCGGTAAGTGTCTGTATGCGCATGGACTGATTCACCCTCCGGTCATGGGGGAGTGTTGTGTATGTCCACAGACTACCGTGACCCCTTGACTCTTGTCCATGCTCGTGCAGGTCCCTGATACAGCGATAGGCATTGAGGACTAGGGAAGCTAACGTGACTCTGGCGACAGCCAGGTGAACGCGGCTACTACCGGAGGCGTGTCGTTGACATCGGCTCAGCAGCTCAGCGAGACCAGTCTTCTCACCGATCAGTCACACATGCTCACAGGCCCACTGTTAATTGTCCGCTCATTGTGGAACAGCCCTGGTTTTGCTTGAGGACTTGGTGCTAGACTTTGGTAGTACCCGGGTTTATACCCGAAACCAGATTCTGTCGGTCATGCTGTCCGGCGGCCTGTTGGCTAATTCTTCAGGGGATGGTTTCGAGCCCTGCAGCTGACGAGGGCCTAGAGCGATAGCGATCTCGCTGCTCGCTTGCTCTTGGCCTTGTCAACCGTCATGTTGCACTTCGTTCCTTATTTACTTGTGTTTTTTGTAGATGCAGTCACAAGGACTTGGGTTTAACTTCCCGGTCTCCCACCCGTTCCTTGCGCCGTCAGTTGCATTGGAATCGCAACGAGCAGCATTGCAGCTTGGAACTCTGACTAGGAACTTTCACCATCTCCCCCATTAGCAGCCTCTATAATCCAACTGCCCTTTTTGGCACTATATATAACCACAACACTCCATCAACAGTTGCAGCTACTAAAACTGCAGACTAGGCGACAGCTCTATGGCCATCTGACTGCAGCATTCCTTGAATGCCCTTCTGAGCAGTGACTGCTGCCATAGGTGTCACAGCCGCCTCTCGTTCCTAACTACCCTTCTCGCAAGAACATCTGCTGGTCTAAAAATCAACGACATCTATCACTATTGGACTCAAGGTCTTCGTCGAATGGGGCTTTTCTCTACCACAGTTTGAGTTGGGACATGGAAACATCAATTTCCAGGTTCCTGCATCTGAGCACTATAGCCGAAATTGTCGGACCAGTCAATGACAGGGATCATGCACAAAAGGTAAACCTGGATCCCAAATATTACATTTGCTGCCGTTGTAGTGTTAAAGATTTTCATCAAGGGCCATGTAACTGTTGATGATTATGTTATGGCAATGTTGTGTGGATTTTGCAACTTTGAATTGCTACTAATGCTGCTACAACTTGTACTGTGTGTTGGATTTCTATTTTATCTTTCCAGAATGCATAAGAATGATACGTGCCAAGTCGTTCCAGTCTTTCGACGGAAAGAGAGATTCTGGAAATGCTGGAGGTATCCGATTGAGAAGTAGAATGCCTGCGGTTGATGATATGAAAGTGGCAGCTTGAATCGTTGATTTGATCTTTTGCTATAGTTGGATGTGCTTTAGATTGGACCACCAACTTTGTGTCATCCCACACAAAAGTGAGGCCGTAAGGCACATCTTCTTTTGGTGGTTGTTGACCTTGGTAGCAATAAAGTACACTTCTAAACTTGTCAGCCACATCCAAACTAACAGTTCTTTAGAAATTTTAGTACGGAATGCTACATGGAGTGCCAGCCAAATTTAAATTGCACTGCAGAGCTTGTTACTCCTCTCAATGAGCAACATTTCACACGTGCGTGCATTCCGTAGCTTCATGAGCATAAGAAGTTTTTGGAGCAGATGATTGCTGAGGTTCTTGAGTTGTGACAGTTCCTAGTACATGTTGTCAATAATGCAAGCCCATCGGCTGTTAACCCTCCTATTGTTCCCAGAGTTACTCTGGCAGGCTACACCTGTGCCCAAATGGTTTGCCACCAGATTAGCCATTGCAGTCGTTTGTGTTGTGCCACTCACGTCATGAGCGGATGCTCTGAGCAACTCTGTTGAGAAGTTTCAAGACATTTGAGGTGCTTCTTTATAAAAGAATAGGACCAGTGAACAAGGGTGACCATTCGGTAATGAAGGATCGATACGGTTCGTAGTTCTTTTCTAATGTGAGTCGTACCTCTGTTTGAATAGCTTACTGTGACCACTTGTTTGTGTCCATGCTCGTGCAGAACCTTGATGCGGACCCACCTTGTACCAAAACATCGTGAGGTGGTGGCCCACCCACCGACAGCTGCAAGACAGCTGCAATGGCGTCCCGGGTGCTTGCTAGGGCCTTCTATAGTTTTCTACTCTCTCTAGGATAATCTTGGTAGACTTGCTGTTCTATCCGATTTGCATGTTTTGTATAAAATTTCTGCCAATCATATCCAAATCCATGTGTTTCTACAGTCATTGTGTTTGGCTTGAGACTCTACATCTGTAGGCTCAGCTAGATCTATATTTCAATGGATGTGCATGTGGATGATATAGAAATATAGATATGGCCAAAACGGTAGATTTGGACGAGGTTTGGGGTAAAATGACCGCGGCTGCCTGTGTCATGTGCTGTGCACGACAGCATGCATTTATTCTCTGTGCTTGTCACTTGTCATATATCCATGCATTTAATGATATTGAAGATTATGAGACTCTAAGAGTCTCCCATCTACCTCCCTTGCATGCTAGTGTGTTAGCTGTCTGGATATAATTACCACGTCATTGTCAGCAAGACTAGGAAGCTTCTTAGTATCTTCTCATGATATCAGAGTAGCGATAATCTTCTCGTTGAGCTACATAGCAGAGATGTAGCATTAGCAGTAGTATTGAGAGATATAGCCGCAGCCAACTTCCTGGGACCCGCCAAAGATGACAAAAAAAGCAAAGACACTGCCGTGATGTCATCAGCAGTGGAAAAATCCAACGACCACCTACAGTAGATAGCGACACTGGCAAAAGAGACGTGACTTGGTAGCACTGCCACAACAGTAGCAGTACCTATGTGGCATAGTAGCAGCACAACCACAAGGACAAATGTGGTTGAGTAGTAGTAATAGAGGCCAGTAGGAGTAGCAGAGGCTTGCATTAGTAGAAACGACCGTCAGCAGTAGCAAGTAGCAATTGCATTGAGCCGCAGCAAGGAACAACACTAGTAGCATTAGGTAGCAGCAAGAACCCATGTCAACAGCAGCTCGTTGCAGTAGCGAGCATCGGTAGCGGCGGTAGGTAGCAACACAAACGCGAGGCAGCAATAGCAAGTGGCAAAACCTAACAACAAGAGCATCATGCATCGACATAAGCGGGCAGTAACAGTATCACAACAACATCAGCAGCTACATCAATAGTAACATAGTAACAATAGTCGTAACAAAATTACAACAGCAGGGCTGTGTAGCCACGGACTGCACATTTGCATGGCTGCGTAGTTTTACAAGAGAAACTACACAACACAACAGCAGATACACTGATTCTGTTGTGAGTCACAACTATGCAGTGCACCTGTACAGTTGCATTACTCCGGAGTAGTAATAGTAGTAGAAGAGGCAGCCGACAACAGTAGCCGCCGAGACTGCCATGAGAGGGGATGATGAGGTCACCCCCTCTCCTCACCTCACAAAGAACCGGTAAGAGATAAAAAAAGGATCAGGCACAGATGTTAGCATTGACAGTGCTGGCACCAGGAATGCCTTCTTGATATCAGAAAAGAGCTACTAATGTAAGCATTTGCCTTTATCACATTTTGGGCCGGAATATCATTTATTGCTAGCATTCCAACTTCTTGAGAAATGTTTACGGTTTCTCATTATGAAAAAATTGGCTTCCCGACCCATAATGAGCGGCACTCATGGCGCCAGTCTGCGACAAAGAAAAGGGGCCAGCAGATCCCTCGTCTTCCTCCTCTTCGGGCATCATGAGACCACGATCACAGACGATCACAATTTTTTACCTTCGTCGGGCAGAGGTCGCGGAATTACTACGAGGGTGTTTGGGCCCTATGGTAGACGTTGGAGCTACACCATTGGTGCAGCAGTCTTCACCGTACCCAGCATCCACGTCTTGGCATCCCCCGTTGCAATTCCACACCCAAATATGGAGCACATGGAGGGAGTCTTGTGTGAGGATGAGATTGCAAGATTCAGGGGCGGATTTAGGAGCTGCATCTGTGATCACAACCTGCCACCTCGGTACCAACTCGCCACCAGGACCAGACACGGCAGTTAGCACGGTTTACGGTTTTTTGTGCCCCTCTTAGTAGTCATCTCCCTGTTCCGTGCCCATCTTTAACGGAGCTCAAGGCTACCATTTCGACGGAGCGACAACCAAAGGACTTTGCGATACCTCCACCCTGTTATGAGAGCGACATAGGCTTTGAATACTTTGAGGTCTTCTTTCAAGTGTAGGCTAACGCGGAGGGCACATGGCCTTACTACCATAGCCAGTACCAAACCGTCAACGCTCGCCAAGTCCAGACTGTAGCAAAGGCGATGTATGGTCTTCTCTATGTCATGCCGTAGGAGACTATTGTTTACATTTTCCCCTTCCTAAGTATGGTCGGGACTGGGACTAGAGCGGATCCACGTCGAGGCTGGAATTTGGCCCTGACAATGTGCACTGTGGAGATCCACGTAGTGGACATACCTCTGGTTCGTGAGTTTACACTCCCTCCATCAGAGGCTCCACGGAGCCTGCAGCTGCCTACAGACAGTGATCCATGCAAATCTACACGCACCTCGGGAATGGTGGCGGAACGCAACTATGGGTACTCAGCACTGCGACCATTAGAATCTCTTCTTGGGCTTTGTTTGTGTCACCCTCTCTGAGTTGTCCGGGTCACTTCAACTGCTCCCTTGGGCTCATCGCTACTTCCTTGAGGAAAAATCGGCCCACAAGGCAGCCTCCACGCATCAGAAAATGCCACTTGTCGAAGCTGTGACCGCAACACCTCCAACACCTTTGTTCCTGTTCTCCAGACCTATCTCCATCTCTTCCTCCCCCTCTCCTCCTACCTTGCGAAACCAGACTCAAAGCATTATCGTTGCCATGCAGGGGAAGAAGGCAAAGAAAACCACTGTAAGGGATGCTCACCGTTACGTGGAATGCTAGTAAGCCCTTGAATGGACAAGCATTACGTGCGGCCTCCAAGAAACACAGTGGATGTCTTGCAGCAATGCATGGACGAGCCACATCCTGAACACAATGGCAACAGATGCCACCACTGTTGGTATGTGTGGCTTCCACCCGTCATGAGCCACAGCCGTGGCAGCTACGGGTCCAGCTGGCGCCGGAGCACTGACGGTTGGTGGATCCAGCCACTAGCAGCTGCCAGACGGTTGCCACGATGTCCCGGGTGCTTGCTCGGGTGCTCTGCAGTTTTTCTGCAGGCGCTGGAGTTTTCTCGGTGGACTGGCTCTTGAGCCTGATTTGCATGTTTTGTATTGCCCGTTCACCGATCGATGCCGGACTTGTGCGTGTGACCAGTCGTAGCGTCGGGCTCGAGATTCTGAATCTATAGGTTCCGACGGTGTTACGTTTGGATGTCTGTGCGCAGAGTTGCGGCCAAAACAGTGGTTTTGGGCCGGTTTTAGGACAGCTCTTGGACTGCCGCGTGCGACACCCGCCGTGCGCCGCGGCAGGTATTTATGCCCTGGACCTGTCATTTGTCATTTCTCTCTGCAATTATATTCAGTTTTGAGTTTCCTGACACTCTGTTCGTGTCCCAACCCAGACCCTTGCAGTTTTGTTTTTAACTTGTGACTGTTGTCACACGCTGACCTGGCGCTGACGCCTAGTGTCGCGGCAAGTGGTTAGGAAGGTTCTAGGAAACTTCTCT
>SZWC01012385.1:47186-62020 GCA_023375785.1 Penium margaritaceum | reverse complement strand
GACGGTGTCGTAGCACGTCTGAGAGACTGCGCTTTGACGGTCCACCTCCCCCTGTGGCCTTGAGCCAGCGGGAGCGAGTGTCTGGTACACTCACGCGCGTCAGCCTCTTGAGATGAGCACACTGGCGTGGCAGGGAATGCAGCCGGCGCCGTGGCTGGCACCGGCTCTGCATACGTGGCAGATGCCGCGTCCACAGTGGCAGTTGCAGCCGTGGCACACGCCTCATGCGTCCAACGGCTTTGCCTGCTACTTTTGCGGAGACCGACACCATGGCTGGCGCCAGTGTCGCCAGCGCCCTGCTGGGTGGCGACCGCCTTGGTTACAGTCCCGCCCTACTCCACCATCCGACTCCGATACATCAGCTCATACAGTCGCGCCCCTCAGTGGAGCTATGGCGGTGGTGTACGCCGAGCTCCAGGGTCTGAAGCGCATGGTTCAACAGCTCACAGACCATGTGGTCTCCGAGCGGGCTGTTGCCACCATGCCGCTTCCCACACCTCTTTCTTCCTTCTCGCCATCCTCACCTCCGTCAGTTTCGTCACCTGACGATGCCACGCCTCCTGACCTTAGCTCTACATCTGACACCCTGCGCTCTGTGTTGGAGGCAGTTGGAGTCATCCCGACCAGTGACCCCTCCGCTTCTGTGGGAGTCTTTTCAGCTCGCCATCGTCGTTCTCGGACTCGGCACGCGAGGCGGCGGATAGCACGTTTGGCGAGACGTGTGGAGGAGGCAGCAGCAGACACAGTTGCGGCAGACATCACTACGGAGCTGACTCCCTCCTCCCCAGTTGTAGGGTTAGTGTGGCACCCGTTCGCAGCTTCTACCGGTGCGTCGGTCGAGGGAGGGATGGAGTGTCCGCCGACGACCACCGGAGAGTGCATGACAGATACTACAGACGGTGCTTCACGACAGGGCGACGTGGAGTCGGCGACGGACGAGTGGTCTGTCGCGCCGTTGGAGGCAGACATGGAGATGGAGACGACAGTTGACGTAGCAGAGACCACAGAGGCAGGAGGGGCAGTACCAGTGGATGAGGCAGTAGTAGCAGTAGCAGTGTCAGCCGGCACATGTGGAGCAGACGTCCGTTCCGCGACCAGTGGAGTGTCGCCAGACGTCCAGGCAGTGGGTGTGTCGGCAGCCATCGATGTCGCGACAGGGTTTACCACAGCCACGTTGGCAGTAGACGCGGCTGTGGGAGGAGCCTCAGGTGACGAGATCCCCTCGTCTCCTGTCCACGGGTTGGCCTGCCGAGTCTCCACAGCTCCTGCCGAGGTGTCAGTCGTGGAGGGGATGGTTTGTACGCTGATGACCACGGCGGAGCTCGGCATTGGTGATGCGACTGCTCTACAGAGTAGGATGATTGAGGCGGATGACGCCACGCAGCAGACTCAGCTAGCGGAGAGTTCAGCGGGGGGAGATATTCGCTGTGACGGAGACTCTTCGTCAGAGGAGGACTGGTCCAATGCTGAGTCAGAGTCGGGGATGGAGTTGGTGATCGTCGATGTTTTTGCGGATGACGTGACGACGGCCGATGCCGGAGCTGCGCCCGACGATGCGCACGCTCCAGCATTAGCTTGTGTGGAGACAGCTGCCATGGTGCCAGGAGCAGTAGCAGGAGGAGCAGGTGATACAGATGCTGATGCTCGGCCCACAGTCGACGCCCAGGTGGTTCTGGCAGATAGTGTTGGGCAGCAGGAGGAGGTGGTGGACTGCCAGGACGAGGCGGANGATGTTTTGGCGGATGACGTGACGACGGCCGATGCCGGAGCTGCGCCCGACGATGCGCACGCTCCAGCATTAGCTTGTGTGGAGACAGCTGCCATGGTGCCAGGAGCAGTAGCAGGAGGAGCAGGTGATACAGATGCTGATGCTCGGCCCACAGTCGACGCCCAGGTGGTTCTGGCAGATAGTGTTGGGCAGCAGGAGGAGGTGGTGGACTGCCAGGACGAGGCGGACTTCCTCTATGAGGACCAGTCGTCCGTTGTGGAGTGGTCTGATACAGGGTCGGAGGCAGACGTAGAGGCCCAGTGCGCTGCCGTATTTGCAGTAGCCGCGGCACGAGCACGACATGGCCTCTCGGCGACAGCAGACGTCCACGTGTGCGACATGGAGGATGCAGAGCGTGCTGCGGACCTCCGTCCCCTCGTTGCCTTGACCGATTTCGCTGACACCATGGCGGTTCCAGCTGATGACACAGCTACACTGGAGGCTACAGTTCCTATACCCGAGTGCCTACGCTCCGCGGTCGACGGGCAGGAGGCAGTGGTGGCTCGAGCAGAGGCGCATGTGCAAAGTCTCATGACTGAGCTTCGGGAGGCCAGCAGCCGTTGGTACACTACAGATGCTTCTGCACGACAGGTTGCTGAGGAGTGCATGGAGGATGTGCACACCCGTCTCGAGGCGGCGGAGTGGTCCCTACAGGATGCACGTTGGCGACGAGCGGACGCACAGCAGCAGGTGGACGATTGGTTGTGCACCAGGGGCTCGGCGTTTACACCGACGGATGACGACGTCTGGCCACCTGACACCCGAGTGTCAAGTGTGTCAGCAGCAGCCNGTGACTCCGCAGCACCACCCCCTTCTTGTGCAGCTGCTACAGATGCGGACGCGCTGAGTGGTGGCGACCCCCTGCCAGCAGCTGGTGATCAGGTAGCAGCTGAGTCGCCTGTTGGCGTGGAGAGCTTCCTACGCGACGAGGAGACGAGGATGCAGGAGGCAGTGACTCGCGCCGATGCGCACATGATGGAGGTCCGTCATCAGATTCATTCCGTGACTGACCAGCCTGCACGCCGTAGATGCAGCTGGCCAGCAGGCTGCCGCAGCAGTGCTCGACGAACTGCACACGCGTCTCGACGCAGCGCAGTCCGTGTGGCAGCATGCAGCCCAGCAGCTGGCATACATACGGGAGGCGATGCAGTTGGAGGGGGCCCTCAGCCGTGCCCTCGTCGCAGCACCAGGTGACGACAGCAGTGGCGACTACAGTGGTGACGACGACGACAGCGATGACGATGCCGTGGAGTGAGGCTATGTGCATGCACATCCCACCATCATCGCCGTCGCCGTTGCTATAGCTGTGCAGGGTTATGTGGCCATGGGGGAGCCATACTGTTAGGTGTACAGCCCAGGGGGAGTGTTGGTGTGTGGGCTTTGGCCTGACACTCTTGTGAGGACAGCGAGTTTGCTTGGATGTGGCATGACGTTGTGATTGAGGTTATGCTGGTCGAGACCCGCGCACCTGGTGAGTTCCACCGGTGTGATGTGGAGACCCTTTGTCCCCATGTGCTATGTGTGATCCATGCATGATGTGGTCGAGACCCGGATATCCGGAGACATTCTTCCGGAGTCACGAGGAGACCTTGTTTCTTTGTCTCTTTGCATGATGTTTGACACGTGTGTGTGATTGCGTTCGTGCATGGTCGAGACCCGGGCACTTGGTGGTGCGCACCATTGTCACGAGGAGACCTGGTGCTGTGGCATGCTTGATTGGTGCTTGCCATGTTTGGTTTCCCGAGTCATCCTGTCCTGTCTTTGCTCAGCCATTGTGGCCTTGACGGTTGTGTCAGCCAGGGGGAGTGTTGGTATGTGTGGCTTCCACCCGTCATGAGCCACAGCCGTGGCAGCTACGGGTCCAGCTGGCGCCGGAGCACTGACGGTTGGTGGATCCAGCCACTAGCAGCTGCCAGACGGTTGCCACGATGTCCCGGGTGCTTGCTCGGGTGCTCTGCAGTTTTTCTGCAGGCGCTGGAGTTTTCTCGGTGGACTGGCTCTTGAGCCTGATTTGCATGTTTTGTATTGCCCGTTCACCGATCGATGCCGGACTTGTGCGTGTGACCAGTCGTAGCGTCGGGCTCGAGATTCTGAATCTATAGGTTCCGACGGTGTTACGTTTGGATGTCTGTGCGCAGAGTTGCGGCCAAAACAATGGTTTTGGGCCGGTTTTAGGACAGCTCTTGGACTGCCGCGTGCGACACCCGCCGTGCGCCGCGGCAGGTATTTATGCCCTGGACCTGTCATTTGTCATTTCTCTCTGCAATTATATTCAGTTTTGAGTTTCCTGACACTCTGTTCGTGTCCCAACCCAGACCCTTGCAGTTTTGTTTTTAACTTGTGACTGTTGTCACACGCTGACCTGGCGCTGACGCCTAGTGTCGCGGCAAGTGGTTAGGAAGGTTCTAGGAAACTTCTCTACCACTTCCCTGGGAAGAAGCAATGACCAGGAACTCTGGGTTCGTACCATTGTGGAGCTTTGTCAGTCGCGCATGCTTTGTACTCAGGGAGGTACGAGTTTGTTGTCAAAGCAAGGTGTTCTATAGAGAGCCTTTTCTATCGTGTTACTTTCCCTTTATGATTCTTGTGTGAGAACTTTTTTGGCTTGAGATGAGGATAGACCTGAAAGTACCGCATGGCCTGACGAGTCACAAATTCATGTTTTTTGTCATTGTTCTGAGTCCCTTGCTGAGCGTCCTATAGAGGTGGATTACTCTGTGGTTTGTTCTTCCATGTCAACTACATGTCATGAGGCAATTGGTACCTGGATCATTGACTACAATGCAACCCATCACATGACCTATATTTGTAGTGACTTTGTGGTTCTTGATCCAGTCGGGTTTCTTTGGTATGTTTGCATGGGATCTGTTCAGTCCTTGCTTGTTCAAAGAGTTGGCGTGGTGTGGTGCGATGGTTCGTATGGCCCCTTCTACATTTCTGGTTTGCTCTTTGTCCCCAATATGAAGCTTAGTTTGCTCTCCGGTCGTGTATGTACAAGGATGGATCCTTCTCTTGGGCACTCGGCTGACTCTGGCAAAGTGACTGCCTGTGACACTCATGTCATTGTTCTTCATGCCTCAGTTTTGGATGATTTGTATCGTTTGTCTCATTGCAATTCCTTTATCTCTTTCTGTTACTCTCCATATGTGTGTATTTTTGTCAATGATGTTATCTTTCCAAAGCATTAGCATTTGGTTCATCCTCGTCTCTACCATGTGAGATCAGACATTGTGTCCAAGCTTATTTGGACACAGCCAGTCCTTAATCTTGATGCAACTTCCTTCAAGAATCCGCCCAAGACCGATTGCCTCTTCTGTTCTAAGGATAACATGCATCATTGCACTTACCTTGACTCCACTTCTCCGGCATTACGTCCACTAGAGTTGGTCCACTCGGACCTTCTCGGTCCCCTCCCACTCCATTACTTCTTGGATTAAGATCAATATGTCCTCACCCTAACTAATGACTCCACTTGGATGTGGTAATTCTAGAGCCTCTGTCACAAAACAGTGATATTGCCCTGTTGGTCCATCTTTGGTTGGTGATGGCACAGAGCTGGAATCGTCACACTTTTCCCACATTGTGCTCGCATTGTGACGGTGAGTTTCTAGGCAAGATAGACACCTTCTTTCGTGGGCACGGTTTTTTTCACCAGCTTTCCGTCCCTAATATGTCACAACATGACTGTTTGTCTAAGCACTTGAACTGCACCACAGAGATGTGGTTTGCACCATGCAGTTTGAGTGCGGTCCATATGTAACCAATCACCTCACCCTCAAAATTGTGTACAAAAATGTGTACTGGAAATTGAACAAAAAAAGTGAACATCAAATTTTCACCAAAACTTCTCTTATCATAAAACTACCTTAATTCTTTGCATTTTTGACAAGTAATGCATGTGCGGGATCTAGTGACATACATTCATGTCTATGATTGTTGAGAAATTCATTAGTATATTAATACACTTATTGATACACTGATTGTGGAGTGTATGAATTTGGGTCGATCAACTCTACCTCGTGTTGTCTTCTTGAATTCCTTTACCTTTAGGGCTTCTCCTACCTGATGTGGGTCTCAAATCGCTTGTCGTAATGTCCTTTTGGACCATGTCACGCCGTACAAGCTATGATTTGGCCGTCGCTCTGACCTCTGCCTTGCTCATATTCAGTGGTCCCTAGCACATGTCTGGTACACTAAGGACCAATAGGGGTCTTCGGTCTCACCTTCGGATTGCATGTGTTCCTTCCTCAGCATCTCCCTACAATTGAAAGCCTAGTGGTTTTGGGACCCTGCTCGTCATTGTATTGTCAAGTGTTGAGATCCCCTCTTCTTTGAGGTCCCCACCACGTTCTCACCTCTCTGGCTTCCTCGAAGATGGGGATTTTAGACTTGTTGATGGGCAGGTTCCGGCATCATCACACGCTGTCCGCTCTCGGGCCAATAACGGTTCGGCCATCTTGGCTGGGGGTCCAATGGCCTCATCGGTCCCTATTGGTACAAATCACATTATGCCGGTATTAGTTTTCTCACACAAACCTAGTCATGCGCCTGTGTCAGCCCCCTGTGGCACACTTGATCCCATACCAGTGTCAGTTCCCATAGACACACCTGATCTTGTGTTGGTGGCAGTCCCCTCAAACACACTGGGTCTTTTGCCTGTACCTTCTCCTCCTACGCATGAGCCCATTCTCCATGTGTCTCCAACAACTGCACTCTCTCCCCTCCCTGTCAGTGTGCAGCCTCCGCGACTATGGCTCAGCCATCTGCTCTGCAAACCTGAGGTTAGAACCTCATCATTGGACTACTCCCATGAGCCTGATGGTCGTCGTCAACCATTGGCCACTATGGCTCAGCAGGCAGCTGACGCGACACCCAAAAGACCCACTGGTAGTGTTGAGAGTGGCAAGCCTGAAACAAAGGCTCGCTGCTCGAGTGTCCACACACATTCTATTGGGGTATTCCCAATATGTCATATCAGCTGCGAGTTGGTCTCCCATGAGTTCTTAGTCGCTTGCAGATTTGCAGCTGATCTTGTCATGGTCAAATTGAGTCCAAAGACGTATGTCTTGGCCACTCGGAACTCTTTCTGGATTTTGAGTAATCCACGCACGTAAAAGGCAACACTCTCAATTGAGGACAAAGAGATGGGCGTACTGCTTATGAGGATGAGGTGAGTACCATCTGTGACCATGGTGTGTATGAGCTCGTCGACCTCCTACCTTGGCGGAAGACTGTAGAGTCAAAGTGGGTCTTTTGTATGAAAGTGAACCCTGATGGCACATCGGATCACTACAAGGCCTATTTGATGGCCAAGGGGTTATCACAGCTTCATGGTGCAGATTTCATAAGCACATTTTCACCTGTTGGTTGTACAAACATAACTTGCATCCTTTTTGTAGTTGTTTCTCACAACGACTGGAGGCTGCACTAGATTAGTGTGAAGAATACGTTCCTCCATGACACGTTGGAGGAGGAGATCTACGAGGTCGAGTCACTTGGCTTCAAGGGTATTGACAATTTTTGGGATTTACGGAAGGCCTTGTTTGGCCTGAAGCAATCACCCTGTTGCTAGAACTAGGATATCAGTGGCACACTGACTCGTTCTAGCTACGTGCAGAATAATGCTGATCTCTTCCTTAGAAGGACAGCTGAGCACCTCGCCATCATCCTCATCCATGTGGAAATCCTCTTCATTGTGTCTCCTTATATGGAGGCTATGAAGGAGGCCAAGGAAGTCTTTCAAGCCACCTACAGGAACATCCTTGGTCCTGCAGCTGTTTTCCTTTTGATGGAGATCATGCACAATTGTCTACATTGGACACACTTGTTGCACCAAGTACGTCATGTCCACGTTGCAGCGGAGCGATTCGCTAACCTCTTTGGTACAGTTCCCGCTACCTCTATTGTCATCACAGCTGATGTATAGGGTGCCGTGGAGGTGGATAATGTGGCACAACTTGGGGAGATGGTGGATGTGACCTTGTACTTGTGCCTCAACAGCTCTTTGATGTACACAGCCGTGACGATACAACCCAACACCGCATTTGCTGTCAGCATCATTGCATAATTTTTGCAATTTCCTCAAGAGAGAGCCCTTCATGCGGCTATGCAAGTGGTATGATACGTGCTTTTTACACTGTACCTCCGACTCGGGTTTTTTTTTAGTGTTTGGTGGTAGTCGACAGCTTCACAGGCAGTGACTGGGCCTGAGGCCATGATGGGTCGATACAGACAGGCTATGTGTTCTTCCTGGATGGCACCATTGTGTCATGGCAAAGCGGCCAACAGGGTTGCATTGCATGTAGATCATCGCGGGCTGAGTATGCTGCACTGAGGCCTAGGATGGGTGAGGTTGTTTGACAACAAAGACTGTTTTGTGAATTGCATCAGCTTTTGCCTTGCATCGATGTTTGTTATGAAAACCAGAGTGCTCTGTCGAATGCAGAGAATTTGCGTCACTTTGTGCATGATTTGGTGGAATGAAAAGTGATATTTGTCATCCAGGTTGGCATGAACATGCAGCGGGTTGACTTCGTAACCAAGGTGTTGTTCCGTGGGAAGTTCATGGTGGTCATTTTCCTGTTGTGCGTTGTCCCTTGAGTGAGGGTGCATGAGAGTGGGTGTGAATGTGTATGGATTGTTGGTACCACATCAGTTTTTCATACGTATTGACTTGCTTATCATCACGTCATGGTGGAGTATTATGATATGAGCCATCCACATCTATGTTCACAATGTATTGTGATCTCTTGGCCGCGTCCATGCTCGTGCAGATCCCTGAAGCAGACCATGCTGGTGCTAAAGGATTTTCGGGTATTGGCCCATCCAACAGCAGCTACCAGAGAGCTACCACGGCATCCCAGGTGGTTGCTTGCACCTTTTTGCAATTTAGGTCTTTAGAATTTTCTTGCTTGACTGGTGTAACGAGTCAAGTGTCTAGCTCGTGCACGGAAGTCACTGTCGAAGTTTTCATAATCGTGTCTAGAGCTCGCTGGAGGATTTTTTCCCTCCAAGTCACTTTGGGGAGATTCTCCTCAACAACCCATGCAGGGAGACTTGAATATTTCACGTCTCCAGAGAACCATTTGGGTTCTTCCCTTGGCCCCTTATTCTGGGTTCAAAAGAAGGGGGGTACTATCATGAACTCGTGACATTGCACACATCCTTGAGTTTTGTATTTCATGCATCGGCATAAAAATGTTGTGTACGAGGCATTGTCAGCAATTTTGCATTGACTCTTCTCGCACGCAGCTCGCTCTTACTCTCGCTCTATCCCTCGTGCTCGATCGCTCTTGCTAGTGAGGAAGGAAAGCAAGGGCAAGGACACAAGGCTACAAGCCTCGCCCTCAAGGCCCTTGTGGCAACTCAGCCGCCGATCGAGCCACTAGCTCGATCTGCGGCTGGTGGCTCGCTGGCGGGTGGCCGGTCACCTGACCGACAGCCGGCCACCCAGCCAGCCGGCAGCCAGCATGTGGCTGGCCACCGGCCAGCCCTGGTAATGGCGAGCAGTGGTTGGGAACCACCACCATGCTATTTCAAGGTGGGAGGACCGAAACGGCCCTTTTGCTACATCCCCCCTCCCCTGTTATGATCCGTCCCAGTTCATGACCAACGAGTAGAAGTGCGAGATAGTGATTCGTCAACATTGTGAAAGAAAATTATTTATTTTAATCACCAACAAACTTAAACACCTGCATGGTAATTGGACCTCAGCTACAACTTGTCGGTCAGCATGGTTAGACGCCTCCCCTCTTCAGGCTGGAGCGTCCGCACGACAACCATGTTGGACACCCCCAACACCTATGAAAACTTTCCGTGAGTGTCGTCTAGCGCGAATGTTGTTCACTCTTTTTGTATCCAGGTGGTGCCCCCTACCATGCGTTGATCTGTACAAGATGCCCCCTCGCTCCTATACTCATTGACCACCCCCGTGGACAAGCAAGATTCGGGCTCCCATGAGTTATGTTCAAGGCCACAACCAGCCCAATGAACAAGGTATTCCCTAACAACCTGCGACCAGATTGTACGCTCTCAGTATCGGAGTAGGCAAATAACCTCGCATTGGCCGCCGGCAGCAAGGACTGCCGGTGGTGGCTGAACTCTTCTTTTTGTCGCGTATGGAGCGAGTAGGCTCACATGAAAAACATTATGTATCTTCAATCTAAACAGAAGCAACAATCATTATGCTAGTCGCCTGATGTGTGCAAAGTTAGAGAACGTTCCAATCCACTTAGCCAGAAGTTTTCGCGCCTCTGACGACTTCAGCCAAAGGTTCTTAGTGTTAAGAAGCATCTTCTTACTGATTTCAAACGAGATCTCATGGTGAATTTTGTTGACATATGCCTTTTACTTATGCCGAGCCGCTTGAAGATGATCCTTCTCTTCAGGCAACAAGGAGTCTTTGAGCTACACAAAGGCTTAAGAAAAAAGAACTTGTTTCTTTCTATTCCTACTCTTCACCAATTAAGAGGGCACCAATATATGCTGAACACTATTTAACATGAACCGTGTAGACTCAGTGGAAACATTCACCAAGTTGTTCACCGCAAACTCTACCGGTACGAAGAATTCATCCCAATCATTCATGGGAGGATCCACATACATATGGAGCATCTGCTCTAGAGTACAATTCATGCGCTCTGTTTGTCCGTCTGTCTAAGGTAAAATACTGTCCATATTTGAGACTCTCTACCAAAGTATTCGTACATATTATTCTAGAACTTACTAAATTTTTATCTCGATTGGAGATAATACGCAACAGCAAGCCATGGTATGTTACGACACCCTAAAACAAAAGGTGTGTTGTGTCCTCTATGTAAGCATCACTGGTTACAAGGATGAAACTCTTCATATTCATGAGAAGATCCACAACGACTAGTATTGCTGTGGCTGACAGACCAATCATAGAATAAATTCTAACGCACTCCCATGGAGGCCCGAGGTTGGGAAGCTGTTAGAGGAGTCCATCTAGCTTTTTGTTAGTGGCCTTATTTCCAAAACATGTATCGCATGTCATGCAATACGAATGGACATCAGCACTCCATCCTGGACACCAATAGTGGTCCAAGAGTGCTTGTGTGAATTTTCAAGGTCCAATGTGACGTGCCACAGGGGAGTTATGGAAATGGGAGATAATCTTTGCTTTGATGTCTGCCAAATCGGGTACAACAATTTGTTCTCAATGTTAGTAGATTCTTTGTGGCCTCCACAAATCCGTACTTGTGCAGATTTTGAAAGTCTTGAAACCAAGAATCCACAAAGTATCCCATTGGGATGTTTTTTACATAACCATTGTAATTGATAGTCTCTCGAGGTGGTTATCAGAGAGGTTTAGTGGGATTTGGTATCTGCACTATAGCTATCACAATGGCCATGAAACACCCACCGACTTTCGTGTTAATTATAATCTCAAAGGATTTCATCTTAGTAGATTGATCACGTTAATGCCTCCTGGCCAATATTCCCGCTTGAACAAGAATCGGCTTAGGTATTTACTCCAACATGTCTGTCCCCTTGACAGGTTCAGTTGTGTTTAGAAAAATCCAATGGGTTGTGACCAGTCATGACTGTCATGCTCCCATTAGCGTCCTCGAGGTGGCAATGCCACATCTTGAAAACATGTACCACCAATGAGGAGGTCTTAATCCCCAGGTGTTTACCGCATTCATTGGAATGAGCTTCTCGCTCTTATACGCAGGTGGATGGTCATTTTATATGAGGACTGCTCCAAATCCTGCTACCATTGTATCACATCTCACCTCCAATTGTTGCGGGCGCTCTAGATAGAACCTTTTTTACTTTGAGAAAAACATTGTCACAGTCAGATGTCCAGTGATAATTCACGTCTTTTTGCGTGAGCCAGGGTAGCGCTTCTACCAGGGTCATATATCCATGCATAAACCATGGATGATAGTTTGGAAGGCCATGGATATACCTCATGTATCCAACATCTTTTAGGCGTGGCTAATCTACCACGGCTTGGACCTTTCATGGGCTGGTACAGGTACCGTCCTGGCTGATTATATGTCCAAGGTATTTGAGCTCATCTTGTTCAAACTTGTACTTGCTCAATTTTGCATACAAATTCAGCTCCCAAAGGATCATGATGCCTTCACAGAGATTTTCTATGTACTCTGCCATTGATTTGGAGAAACCTGTGATGTCTTATAGGTAAACCAAGACAAACTGATTTAGTTTCTTGGCAAAACTTAGCTTAATTTCTCCCTAAAAACGTTTCGGGCGTTTTTTAGCCTGAAGCACAAGTCCCAAAACCGATAATGTTACACATATTTTAGAAATGGTGTTTCAAGTGCATCATCTTGTGTGATGCAGATTTGATGGTACCCTTGAGACAAATCCAAAGATGAAAAGATTCTAACTCCATGGAGTTGGTTGAATAGGTCCTCTATCTACGGTAAGGGAAATCAGTTTTTCATCATCTGCTTGTTTAACTATCATGTAGTCCATGCACATGTGTAAATCACTGTTCTTTTTTATCATAGAAAGGATTGTCACACTGCACGTTGAGCTACTCAGCTCGATTCACCCTTTCGCAAGGTAATCTTTGATTTGGCATTTGTCCCCTCACCTTTTTGCCAAACAAAGGCGATACATGGGTCTGAACGGAGGATTTGCCTCCAGATGTGGCATAATCATGTGGCCCATATGTTGTTTTGGTGGAAGCTCAACTGGTGGGTCGTAGAATACATCTAAGAAATCCATTGGTAGCGATTCAATCTCGTGTAGTGTGTCTTCCTTCAATGCTTCCTCTACTTTTCATAGCTCTACCAAGAAGTATCAACAACCTTGTCAAGTACGTCTCTTAACTTGTATCACGGACAAGCTGGCATGGACTTTGAGTCAGGTCTGTGATAATTCAGTACATGGAAATAATGTGAAGCAATACTCTCTCTTGTCAAGGATCAAGTATTTTAATTCAAAGCACATCATAGCCTTATTCTTACAGAGCCAGAGACAGCCGAGCACCACATCAAATGGGTGAAGGAGGTTGATTACCTTCAACATGATGCTCTATGTGTACCCTTAAATACAATTTTTTGCTTTGTAGGCACCAATCACGGGTGTTGTATATTTGACACCAACAAAACTATGCCAGCTAATGTGAGAAGGTTCCTCTAGATATTGATTGGTGTGAGTTTTTAGAGGGAGGTCTTAGTTGAAAGTGTGTGTGGAGAGTACATGAGGAGTTGTGTGGATGAGCCAGTGTGCTGGGAGAAATAATGTACACTAAAATGGAATTATGCGTGTATGTATGTATGTGTGTGTGTGTGTGTGTGTGTGTGTGTGTGTGTGTGTGTGTGTGCGTGNAGCGCGAAACAAACTTTGCGCCTTGGAGTGTCAGTCGATCTTCGGTGCCTGTCGCGCAGAGCTTGAGGAAGTCACGGACTGGAGCAGAGAAGCAACCGAACGTCTCAAATGCAAGGATGTAGCACCCCGTGTCCTCCGAATCACTGCGACGCCAGCAGCGAGGTCGCACACACTGTCGCCCTTGCTCTTGCTTCCGGGAGGAACGTGCCGCTGCCCTCCGGGCTGTTTCTCCCACAACCGCACCTTTATCGTTATGTGGGTTGCAAGCGCCTTGCTCCCTCCCCCCTTGTGCTCCACCACAGGTTGCTGCCCCCGTGGCAATCAGTGCCACTTTAACCTCATTCCTGTCTAGGCCCAGCTGCTTCTCCCCATTGCTTCCTATGTCAGAAGGTTCATGGACCAGATCCACCTCAACCACCTCCTGCAGTGCCGCTCTTTCCACCTGTGATATGCTGCAGGGTTGGCTTCTGTGTTGCTCAGAAGGACCCATTGATGCAGAGCCTGATGTAGCCCTCACCTCCTGCTCTCCCCGGTTTCTGCAAGTCTCTGCCCCCTCTTCCCTAACTGCGTCCTCGTCCGAGACATCCACCACTTCTACCACTTCTTGTGGCTCAAATTCTTTCCTGCCCGTTCCTCCGCTTCCATTTCCTATTTTTGCAGCTTCCTGGTGTCTGACCTCTACCTCTCCTTGTGCTCTCTCCTCCTCTCCCTCACTACCGTGCTCCTCATCCTCCCATGCCTCAAGTGCCCTGCGAATACGGACATTGTGCACCAAGGAACTGAGCTGTGATAGGATTCCAGGCTGCTCGCGGGAGTCGGGGAATGACTGCGATGACATGTGTACTGACACTGACTGCTCTCGCGATGGATTCGGTGCAGATTTGCAGACAAGGGGAATGTTGAGTAGAGTGACAGGAGTGAAGGTGGCCGTGCCATGGGAGCACGAGACGTGACTGGTGGTTGAATGCCTGGCCACATCTCCATGGAGGGTGCTCAAAGGAACGATGTGTGGCGGGGATGCCCCTCCCTTGTCTGCGCCTGGAGGGGCCACGTTGAGGCTGTGTTGTACGCCACTCGGCTGGGTGCAAGGGTATTGCGACCCATAACTATCTTCCCTTTCCCCCTGGTTTTTGGGTACACTCTCGACCTGGATCCGTATGGGGCAGCCCTGTTGGTCTGCACCCTCTCGCTTACTCCTCCGTCCCTGCGCCCTGTTGACCTCTGCTGCTCTTTTCTCCTCGTTGTGAATGACCTCCACCGCTGTGAGTACCTCCTGCTCCCGAAGTCCTCCATTTCTTAGGTCGTCCTGCTGTTTTTCACGTTGTGTCAACCAAGGCCCATAATCCCGCCACTTGCTACGGATAGCTCTGGCGGCACACTCACCCGGTTTGTGTGTCGCCCCTTCTGGTGCCTGCCGTCCTTGGACCCCTGCTATGGTGATGTCAAATATCAGCTGCCGGCCCTCTTCCCGGTCCAAGCACGAGACGTCTGGCCTCTTTCCGCTTGCGCGTGCTCTGAATGGAGCAGTGATGCTGTCAAAGACACCCTTGTCTTCGCCACACACACCACCCATCCCGCTGTCTGTAAGGATTGCTGCGCATTCTCTGGCTACAAGGTTGTGGACCCGAATGCGTCGAGAGTCTCGACAACTGCACCGTAGGGCATGGTCTGGGACGTAGGGATCCAGCCACACCCTTGCTGTGCAGGTGCAGTACCGGGCACGTGTGAGCTGTTGAAG